>JAHTLZ010001940.1:12975-29827 GCA_023846285.1 Phrynocephalus versicolor
AGTTTCCCCATCCCACGTTCTGGCCCTCTGAGTTTTTCCCTGGGGCAGGCCTTCCTCTGCTCCTGCCCCCCACCCCTCCCTGAAGGATTTCTGCTGGTGCCAAGGAGGCCTGGCCAGGGACCAACAGCTGCAAGGGGTAAAGCTTCTAAATTTAGAGGGTGAGGCTGCTTTGCCTCCCGACTTCAGAGCACCAGGGGTGGGTGGGGGTGGGGTTTCTCTCTTTCTCTCTCACTCAAGCAGTACTGGAAATAACCACCAAAGAACACTTTCTTTTTGGGGGCGGGGGAAGGGCGGGGGTGGGGGTGGGGAATCTTCTCTGACCAGACTCCACCATTATTGGAAATGCAGAACAAAGATGGGGACAAAGACATTGTAAAAGTGGATGGTTTTTATGGGCTGTTCAGTCGGATCTAACTTAGGCTGGCCCTAGTAGGGTTTGCAAGGTACTGTATGTGATAAATTTAAGGAGAGGTTTTACTGCCTCCGCAGACATCCTCCCCACGCATTTCCACTGGTCCCCACGGACCGGTGACAGGAGTCCTAGCCTGTTACTCTACCCTCTGAACAACCAAAAGTACATTCCCATCCATTCATCTTACATGCCTGGATGACTGGTGGAGGAAACGGAACCAGCAGCAACTTAAAACACTGCTTGTAGATCTCACAATGGCTGGACGCTGGTTTTGTTTTTGTTTTGTTTTTTGAAAGCCTGCTCTTCCAGCCGCTCTCCTGCAGCCCAGCCACTTTGCATCATGTCTGCGCTGCAGTTCGAAGCTGACTGAAAAGGCCCTGGTGGGCGCAGGGACTCCCAGGGCGCCCTTCTTTGGAGATGACAGAAATGTGCTTTGGAAACCCCCGAAGAGGACCAGGATTGATGGAGAGAGAGAGGCCAGGCTCAGGAGGAGCGTGCAGGGGCGGGCCTCCAGGGTGGTGGTCCGTGGCCCCTCCCACAGATTCTGCCCACTGGCTCCCTCACAGGACATGAAGGTGCCCTGACATCTCACTCTTCCACGGCTTCACAGGAACTGCAAAAGCGTTAGATGCACATGGACACCAGCACCACGACTGCATGCATGGGGGACCACGCCAGGCGCACCCTTCCGTGCACAGGCCTCTGACTCTGTTTTATCTTGGAGCATGACAGCTATTTTTATTTCCTGGGTATGGCTTTTCCTTCTTTATAACATGACTGCTGATTCCGGATGCCCAGTGTTCTCATCTATGTATCCCCTGTAGGCCAATCTGCCTGCCTCCCTGCACCACAAAATGCATCTGCCTAGCAGGAAGCTCACAGCATCCCTTGGACACGGCGGAGGGGCCTTCCACCCCTGGGGGGCCACTCTCCAGCCCCTAGGGCTCTTCCTGCCAACTGCCTCTGACAGCAGGATGCCTTGGACCGGCCGTTCCACCTGAGGGCTGCCTGGCCTGGCGGAAAAGCTGGCTGCCACACTGTTTGCTCCCGGTCCCCCCAAAATAGCACCGGCTGCAGCTCCGGTTACACTCTTGGCATGAGCGGCCAGTGCGAGAGCAGTGGGCTCACAGGGCTGTTCTGGCCCCGCTTCCTGCACCCCTCCCCCTCCCCAACGGCAGGTGGTCCTCTCCTCACAGACATGACATGTGTGCTATGCCAGGATCTCCGTTATCTGGAGCAACCTTTGCCAGAGAGCCCCAAGAGTCACAGGCAGCCTCTGCAGCCAGGCGAGATGCTGGTCTTTCGGGAGAGAAGCTGAAAAACTGAGATTTGAAACTCCTTTTTGTTTCTGTGGGCAAATTATGTGCTTGCTCCCCCAGTACTCGTACCGTATCTCTCTTTTCTGTTATTTAATGATTACCATTGTTCAGTAACAATATCAAATGCTTAGATGAACAGAGACCTTAGCTTCTTGGATTCAGCTATTGCTTCTGCCCTGCATTTTGTGCATAAGAAATGCCAACTGGGCGTCTCTGCGTTAAGGGGGGGGGTGCTGGGCCTGGTGGGATTCTTCCTCCTACAGTGGGGGAGAAAGTGAGGCAGCAAACCCTCAGAAGACCCTCTGTCCCGTCCCTTTCAGCTGGAGCATCCCCCCTCCCTGCTTATTGGGACCCCCCCCCCCCGGCAGCTGCTCTCCACCTCCCCTCTCTGCTGGCTAGAAGCAGGGAGGCCAGGCTGGGGCCAAGCCAACAAGCTTTGCTGGAGAAATTCCGCTATGGCGTGCTCGGATTTTACAGAATAGAGGAGAAGGAAAGCGGGGACCTTGCTGGCTTTGGAGGAGGTGGCCGGCAGCTTCTGGTACTGGTGGGTTTCTGTGACTTTCTGGGCCGGCAGCCGTGGCCCCCAGGTCGACTGCTTGGCTGGGCTGTCCAGGCTCAGGAGACGCCGCCTCTCCTCTGCTGAGGGTCTCTGCGCTGCTAGAAGAATCCGGACCGCTTTCTGCTTTGCCCTGGCGGCCCTCCTCTTCTGCTCCTTGGCCCAGGCCAGGCCCTTCTATGCTCTGGTCTGCTTCCTCTGCCCTCTGAGGGGGGCGCCCTTCTTCCCCCAGGAGAACCCCCCTCTCTTGGGATGCTGCTGCTGCTGCTGCTGCTGCATGGGACCGTTCTGCTTCAATGGTCACTCCTCTGGTTCCTCCTCTTTCTTCGTCTTCTCTCTCTTCTTCCTCTTCCTCTTCCTCTCCTCCTCCTCTTCCTCCTTCGCCATCACCTCCCACTTCTTTCTCCACCTGGGGGTCACTTTCTTCCTCCGAGTCTTCCTTGCCTTCCTCCGGGTTGCCTCCATTGGCAGGGCCGGGGCCTGGCGCCTCTGTCTCCGTGCCCTGTTCTTCCTCTGACTCAGAGGGCTGTGCAGGGCCCTCGGGCACTGCTTCCCGTCCTGCCGCTTCCTTGCCCGAGTGGGGGTCCTTCTCAATCTCATCTCCCCCCAAAGCTTTCCCGTGGCCTGGCTCAGGAGCACCCTCTGCAAGTGGCCTTGATGGTCCCACAATGTTCCCGGTGGGGATCGAAGTGCCACCAAAGTCCTCTGCCCCGGTGGCGACCGCAGCCTCTTTGCCCACCTTGGTGGCCTCCTCCCGCGTGAGGTTATCTTCTCCTCCTGCCTCAGGGGGCCGTGGGGGGAGGTCTCCACCCACTCTCTTGGGGTGTTCCTGGGGCATCTTCTCGGCCTCCTCTCCTGCCCGGTCCTCCTCTGTGTGTGTGGCAGAGCGTGGCACCGGCTCTTCTTGGCGGACTTTTCCAGCTTCTTCTGGGTCCTTAGCCCCACAGCCTCCCTCTGTGGCCTCCCTTGGCTCTGTCTCCTCCCCGTGGCCGTCTTTTGGATAGCTGACCTGGGAGAGGCCAGGGTGGGCGTCCAGGGCCAAGCCTGCCTCGGGAGCACTCTCCCTCCCTGTGGCGGTATCTTCATGGCTGCCCATGTGCTGGAGGGCAATCCCTGCCCCAGGAGGCATGGTGGTGGCAGCCGACACCCCGGGGTCTCCGTACAACAGCATCTCCTTCTCCACTAAACGTGGCTCTCCAGGCAAGAAGGCGCCCTCAGCAAAGTTGGCAGCATCCTCCGTGCCAGCATCCGAGGCAGAAGCTTGCAGTTCTAAATGGTTAGAACACGATCAGTCAGTTGGGTCTGCCTTTGCCTGGCCCGACTCACTCCGCCAGACCGCCCGCGTGCATCTTTGCACGCACGGGCGAACGCCCTTTCCTAGCCAAGAGGTGTTGAAGCTGAGGTGCCGTCTCTTCTAAAGACACTTTCTGCTCCTTCCCCAAGCTCTGGATTTGGGATCCTGCTTGCTTTTCCTAACCCTGCCAATAAACTGGTTGCAGCTTGGAGGTCATGGATGGGGCTAAACAGGCTCCTTCCTGGCCCCCCTGCTCTCCTGGTCTACAAGCACAGGGAGGGAGGAAGAACGCAGCTCCCATCCTCCTCCTTTTGGCACCTTTGTTTGGTTTTTCCTGCTGAGGAAGGCCAGTGGAGGAAGTCGGGGGTCTCTCCTTATTAGCCTCCCACATGCTCGGCTTGCCCAAATGGCCACCAAGGACACTAACAAGCCCTCCTCCTCTGCCAACATCTGCAACACACCCTTTTCTCAAGCACATGGTCGCTCACGCCAAGACATGAGAGCAGTCCCTGCCAAGAGACTGTGTGAATGGGGACCACAGAACTGGCCGCAGGCTCCAGACCCCACCCACCACGATGCCTCTTTCCCCAACGGAGGCTCAACGGAAAGTGTTGGAAATAAAGCCGCCTCCGTGAGCAACAGCTGGGGTTCAGTCCAATAATCCCCCCCATGCACACCCACATGTGTGGGTCCCTTGTGTCAAGCCGGAGCCCTCCCTTTGTCCTGGGGTGTCCAGGATGGAGGCCAGACAGCTGGGCCAGTCGGACGCTCCAAGGAAAAGGAGCATTAGACCCTCTGCGGGATTGGGGATGGGGATGGGGTGGGAGGATCCTGAAGACCACCAATTTTCTGCTTACACTGCAAAAGCAGGATGGGCCGAGGGTGGGGTCTGTGGGGGTAGGGACCCTTCCGCTCTCTCCCATATGGATTTGTGTTGAGCTGTGGGCAGAAACCAACGGGGGCTGAAGGTTACGGGCTTAACACCCGGGCAGCCTCCTTCCCTCCTGCCCCTGACAGGCTAAAAATACACCCCTTCCAACAACTGGGTGGGGAAAGGCAAGGGCAGCCACCCAGTGGGGCTGAGTCTCCTTCCCTGGCTGATCCCCCACCCCGACTCTTCTGTGTGCCCCAAAGAGAAGAGGGGCCGGAGGGCTGAGGGAGAGAGGGGGGGGAGAGACCTCAGTCTGTTTGGCAGTTGAGGAGGAAGTGTTCAGGCATGTCCCAGGAGCCTCATGCCAGCTGGCACTGGGGGTGGGGGGGGTCTCTCTCTCTCTCTCTGCCTCCCGTCTGGCGCAGGAGAGCTGTGCCAACAGGCCTGAGGATGCCACAGAAGAGGGTGGCCTCGGCTGGGTTCCTTCTGCTGCAGACCAGGGTCCAACCTGAGGCAAGGAAGGGGCTGAGGCCAGGTCACGCAGACCTCGGCCTTTGCTGAATCCCCTCCTGCGTCTTATGACCTCGGGAGCAGGGCGGTAGGGCTGGTTGGGGAGGGGGGCTCTCTAGGGCAAGCGATTACAGGACTCAAGGGGCACAAGCAGTGCTGACGCCCCGGCCTCCTCCGATGAGCCTGGGAGGGGGGGAGGGGCTGACTGCTCCATTCACACACGCACTCCCGAGGATACCCCCGTGGCCAGAGGGATCTTGACCTCCCTCTGCTCACATTCCCACCCCGCCCCTCGCCCCCACCCCCACCCCACCCACTCAATGAGGCTGGCTCCACAAGACCTCCCCCTCGGCCCTTTTCGCGAATTGCAAAACAGGTATAAACCCGGGTTGATGAAGCCTTGGCGAAATGTCCATCAGGCCGGCTGACCGGCAGGCTCTCCCAGGGCCCAACCCCAGCCTTGGGGCGTTTTGGAACCCGGGCTCTGCGCGCCTCCCTCCGCGCCCTGAACCACATGCCCAAGATCGACCTCGGCCCTGCCCGCCGGAACATCCCGAGTCCAAAGGGTCGTTAGAAGAACGGCGACTCCTCGGGAAGCTCGGAAGACCTCACCCCCCCGCCCCGCCCCCGGGAAGCGCGCGTTCTCAATGGCTTGGCTCTACCAGCTGGGTGGAATCAGCTCCCTCGTGAGAGATTAGGACCGCGGAGCCACTCTCGGCGCTCAGGAGGTCGTTAAAAACCTGGCTTTTCAAGGCTGCCTTCAGCAACTAGGAGGTGAGACGTTTATTGGTTTCGTTCACCCATTTTTCTTTTTGCCACCATCTCATATATTATTGGGGTGGGGTGTTTCTTTGGTTTTAATCATATGGTTCTATCTGTTCCTTGTTCGTATAGGTTTATATTTTGTGTGTGTGTGTGTGTGTGTGTGTGTGATGTTCTATGTCAGCGGTTCTCAACCTGTCGGTTACCAGATGTTCCTGGACTGCAACTCCCAGAAGTCTTCATCACTAGCTGAGCAGGCCAGGATTTCTGGGAGTTGCAGTCCAGGAACATCTGGGGACCCACAGGTGGAGAATCACTGTTCTATGCTGTGAACCGCCCAGAGTTCCCTTGGGAAAGTCGGCCGATCTAAATGAATATGAAAATGAAATATAAATGAATATTCACACGTGCCGTGGAAGACCTCGCGCGTCGCTAATAACAGAAACCAAGCCCGGTCCGACCCGCGGCCAGAGAGGCGCCCTCTGGTGGGCAGAGACGGGATGGCGCGGGCGAGAGAGCCGGGCGAGGCGGTGCCCGGGGCCAGAAGAAGGGCTTGGGTGGGGGAGGGGGGGAAGCTGGTCAAATCCCGAGGGATGCAGTTCCTGGGACGGAAGAGAGGCTCCTGGAGGTCTCCGGTTGCACCGCTCAGGATGGTGTGGCTTCTAGCAGCCTCCCCATGAGATGGGAGCACAGGTTTCTCCGGCAGGGCACCAGAGGGGTGGGCTCTTCCTGGCCCATGACCCCCTTGCCTCGGCCTTGACGTAGCCCAGGCCTCTACCCGGCACCATCACTCTTCCCTCCTGCCCTCCAAGGCTGGCCCTGGAAAACGCCCCTGGACCTCACACCTGGGGGAGAAGGACGCCCAGGTGTCTGGCCATGTGCAGAGGGTGTTTTCCGATGCCTGGCCCCCAGTTGCAGGACCTTTGGAATGTGCTGATAGCCTACCGGCTACCTACTGGCTAAGCACCTGAGGTCACGGCCGAAAGGCCCAGCCAGGGCCATGAGACCTAGGATGGGAGAGCTTCCTCCAAGGAGAATCAGTGGTCCTGTGTTCAAATCCTCCCCTCTCCCAGCTGAAGAAACCCAGACAGGCCAGTAGCAATGGGAAATCAGTCCTGTTAAGTCCCACGCTCCTTAGAAACTCTCTCATGGTGACCGGAAGCCAGTTGGTGGCACAGAGGGATCTCAAAAAGAGGAGGGCAGGGGCGGAGAACAACGGCACGGGCGATTCATGAACCTGTCCAGACAATAATAATGGGCAGGGTCCCCACCCCACCCCACCCCCAGGGATGCGTAAGCTCCAAAGAGCAGCAGGGATTCGCTTTAGGGACACTGGGGCCCTTGGCACTCTGCGGATGCTCAGGCATCTTGTAAAAATCGTAAGATAATTTTTGAGTGGCCCAGCCAAGAGGACCTTCGGGGCAGGAGCCTCAGAGTTTGAGGAAGCTGGGCAATCCTGGCAGGTCTAAATTTAGCCCCAGTGTACTGCCCCCCCACTCCCATGCCTTGGATTCCCCTGAGAGGCCTCTGCCCACAGAAAGGAGGGCATGTGCCCTGGAGGGGCCTGCAGCCCCCACCCCCTCCCTGGGCAGTGCCGGTCTGCTCTGCCTGGCTCTTTGCGTGGGAGTGGCCCCATGGACTCGGGGGCCCCGGGGGCTCTCCCTGGGAACTGGGTCACCAGTCGGCCTTGACCTTTGGAGTGGCTTAGGAGAGGGAACCTCGGAGAAGCCAGGCCAGGTGCCTGCAGAGTGGTGGTGGGGAGCTCCCCTCAGAGGTGGGGGAGGAGAGGGGGGCCAACCAACCACTGTGGACACAAAGACAGACAGACGCGAACAAGTGGTGCCAGCAGGAGGGGGGGCTGAGAGCCACACCGATACAACCGTGGCTGCTCTTTGCCTCAACTCTGAGCAACCAAAGAAGGCCAGGGGGAAGGAGCAGGGCTGGATTCCCAGCAGAACAACAGGGTTATACTTCCCATTCATGTGTGTGTATGTGCAGAGCCAGCCTAGGAGGTCTGACCCCATTCCCTCCGAGGGTCCCCTGAGGCCCCAAAAGAGAGGCCGAGCATTTTCAAATCTGGTTGGATCCTTGGGAGACTGTCCAGGCCTGTAAACGGAGCACAGCCTCTGGGAACGGGGAGTTTCTGCGAGGTCCCTCAGCCACAACCGGGGCAGAGCAGACCCACCTTGCCCCACGCCAAGATGGGTCCGAGTGAAGCCACAAAGCTGGCGGGCCTCTCTGTGCCTCTGGCTTCCCCTTGGCCACCTCAGCGCCCATCTTGCATCTCCCAAGATAGGCTGAAAAAACAGAGCCCAACGGGGCCTGGGGAGAGGCTGCAGGAGGAGAGGTCATCTCAGGGAGACCCCCCGACCATGTCTAACCCTCGGGGAAACACACGCTTGCCATGGACAGAGGCCTCCGCCACTGAACTCAGAAACGGTCCCTGCCCTGCTCCCTGACAGCCAGCAGTGGAGAGGGTGGTGCTGGGAGGGGCAGAGAGACCCACCCACCACTCCAAGACCCCCCCCCCCAGGCAGTGCACCAGCCCTTTGGCTTCTGTGCCCACCCAGCTCAGCTAAGGTGTGGGTCTTTCTCCACCTGTGGATTCTGCAGGGCTGCAGCGGCGGTGGTGGGGGGTTTGTTGCTCGCCACCCCACCTCCCTCTCAGCAGAGGTGCCCCCAAACCAGGCCTGAGCCCCATCATCTCTCGAGTGCTGGGAAAATAAAGTCCTAAGGGCTGGTCCTCTTGGGCAGGGGCCCCGATGGAAGGGAGTGTGGCCCAGCTGAGTGGGAGAAGGCATTCCTCCTCCTCCTCCTCCTCCTCTCCCCTCCTCCAGCCTGTCGGTTGGCCTCCTGAGCAATGAATGCACTTCTTCCAGGAACAGCCTGCAGGATGCCAGGGAGGGAAGGTGCATGCGAGGAGGCGAGGGGGGGCCTTGCACAGCCCAGCCTCAAGCCCGGCTTCCCTCCTCTGCCCCAAGGATGCCCCAAGGATGCCCCTTTCACCCGATGCACCACTGGCAGGGGCCAGCCCGGGCTCTGCCAGCTGGACTGGTCTGTCGGCTGGACGTGGGGACCCGAGGCCCACCCCACGGAAAGCAAGAGGCCAGTCGCCAGACTCCACAAGTGCCACACATGCCAGAAAGGATCCACAGCAAGGTCAGAAGAAAAGACCCACCCCGGGCTCAGTGGGCAGTGAGAGCGCGCGTCCCCCCACCCCACCCAACCTCATCATGACTTTTGTTCTCAGGGATGAGAAAGGATGGCCTTAAAAGGACGAACAGCCACGGCTCCAAAGCCTGGCTGACAGGGTGAGAAGGCAGCAGCTGGGCTGGCCGCGGCGGCGACGGCAGGGCGGGTGGGAGGACGGGCAGGTGGGCGGAGGGCGGGCAGGCAGGCAGGCCTGGGGTGGGGTGGGAGGTGGGGGAGGAGGCACCCTGGGGCTCCAGTTACATGCCTGTTTCCATACTTAGGCACTGCAAGGCAGGGAGGGATACAGCCCTCGGCCGGAGGGACCAAATTAACTCAAGGGCAAGCAAGGGGATGAGGCTGTGCCGGCAGCCACCCTCCACCTCTGCCCACGGGGGTGGGGGGGGGAGAGACCAGACAATGGGGGCAGCTCAGGACCTCCAGAGCACCTGGGCTGCTGCCCCATGCGATGCTCAGGAGGGGGGCTGGAGATGGGCGGGACTCAGAGCCCAGAAGCAAGTCACGGTGGCAGCGGCGAGACAAGAGAGAGCCCCCCCTTGCCCACCTACACTCCTCCTCCCACAGATCGACCCCCTAGACTGGTGGCTCTGGTCCTGGACTACTCACCCATACAGCTCCCCCCCCCGCCCCAGCCTGGTGCCAGGAGGTGCAAGGTCTCCTGCGCTGGCCAGCTCTGCTCCCCCACCCCCACCCCACCCCAAATGCCCTGGCAGGAGAAGCCTTCGGGCAGGCAGAGAGGGGCCCACGCCCCCTCCCCCCCCCACGCATTGGGCCCTAGATCCCTTGGGAAGTGGCACCTCCAGGCCAGCCCAGTGAACTACCGAGTGGTGCAGGGGGGAGGGGAACTGCAGGCCCCCCTCCACCCCCATGCAAGACCACATGGAACCTCAGCCAAGACCAGGAGGACATTAGTGCCACCACCCCTGCCCCCGCCCAGGTGAATGAGCACAGAAACACACACACACACACACACACAGAGGGAGGACGGTGGTGGCCAGGGCAAGGGGGGCTCGCCTCATACCTGCCCTCCTGAGTGGCGGCGGCAGTAGCAGCAACAGCAGCAGCAGCAGTGGGGCCACGGAGGAGCAGCAGCCGCAGCAGCAGCCGAAGAGCCCGCGTGCCTTCATCCTGGTGCCCGGCAGGACTTCTTGGGACTTCTGGTGGTCTATTTATACCCCGGTGGGCTTGCGGAGGCTCAGCAGCAGCAGCTGGCCGGTGGCTGCTCAGTCAGTCGCAGGGCGCTGCGCAGAGTGTGTGTGCCTGGTGCCCCTCCCTGCCCGGCCAGTTCAGCTCCCGCCTGTCAGTCACCAGGGCCCGGCCAGGCCCAAGTAGGGAGAAAAGGGAGGGGCAAGCGCAGGACAGCCCAGGCCGTGGGGCTGGGGAAGAGGGCAGACGCCTCTTATCATTCAGGCATGCTGGGCCGACTGTAACTCAAGCTGCTAGTCCTCTTGGCTACAGGTGGGGGTGGGTGGGTGGGGAAACCAGGGCAGAGAGGCTGCCCTGCCATCCTAACACCCTTTGCCACCAACAGGGTGGCCCATTGATGATGGCTTATCAGGACGGGGGCCGAAGCGAAGCCCCTTTGAAGGAAGGTGATGAGGATGCTGAGAGCGGACCTTGCGGGGAGGAGAAGAGGAGCAGGTCAGCAGGGACCGGCAGCCCCAAAGAAAGCAAAGCGTGCTGCTTCTATACCGTCCCATGCCACCTCCAGTAGTCTCTGGGCAGTTTACAGTTTTTTAAATTACAGCATGCAGGCTACCCATTGCCCCCCATCACCAGCAAGCTGGGTACTCATTTTACTGACCTCAGAAGGCTGGAAGGCTGAGTCAACCATGAGCCAGCTGCTACCTGAGATTGAATCCCAGGTCGTGAGCCCAGTTTTAGCTGCAGGACAGGCATTGAACCACTGCGCCACAAAGCTAGGGGTGAGCAAGGCAGAGCCCTCCAGAAGGGTGGCCGGCCTTGAGCCCCCCCCCCCGCTGCTTGGAGGGAGGCCGAGGCCAAGGTTATCCACCGGCACATCACACCTCCCTCAGCCACCCCCTCTTGGTTCTGCTGCCCGGGATGACTCTCCTCCTCCTCCTCCTCCTCCATTAAAAGAACGCCCCTGGGAGTACAGGCTGAGCAGGAGTGATGACCCCGTGTCCAACATGCTTTGTATTTTTATTTCCTCCCCCCACCCCGCCACCTGTTAAAATCTCCATGCTCTGAGTGGCTGTACAGCCTTACCTGATGCTTCCAAGGGCTGGAGGAGAGTGTGTGTGTGTGTGTGGGGAGGCTCCTGTTCCTTGGCCAGCAGGCCCAGTAGTCCCTGCAGGGACACCAAGGAAGCCACAAGCACCCTGCGAGGCAGGTCCCTGGCCGGGCCCGAGGGCCCACTGCCAAGTGGAAACATTCGGAGAGGCAGGCGGTCTTAGGCCCACGTTTCCCACAAAGCTTCCTCTGACTCAACTGCAACCTCCCCCCCCCCCCAACCTCCACCCACGAGAGGCGTGAGCGTGCTTTGCACCCCTGACTTTTCTCAGAGGGGGGGGAAGCAGCTCAAGGTGTGTGTGTGTGTGTGTATCCTATAAAAGACAGGCCACGGAGAAGACAGGGGGAGCCAAGTCAGTGTACATCGCTAATATTTTTCCTTGCTGGGGGGGGGGGGCGCAGGGAAAAACCCCACCTCCCCCCCCGGGGGGGGGGGGAGGAGGAGGAGGAAGAGGAAGAGCAGGAGGCCACAACAAATCCCGACTCCTGCCCCACAAAACTGACCTGCAAAGCACGGGTCTAAAAAACAAAGTACAAACTTTATTTTGTTTCTTTACAAAGGCACACGCCTCAATTTTTCCCACTTTCTTAACAAAATATAATAGCATCTCAATGAACACGGAGACCCAAAAATTGTAAAAAACAAAAACAAAAACAGAACCCATACAAAAAAAAACCCAACAACCCTGGAAAGAGCAAATAAACAACTGGGAGGAGCAGCTGGGGCAGGAGAGGAGGGGGCTACCAAATGCCCACCGGCCCTAAACAATGCTGGCCTTCTGGGCAACCTTTAGCCACACTGGGCAGGGGGGGAGGGGGGAGAGAACAGGACACTACAGAAAGCCACTGCCAGAGATCAGGAATGCTCTTGTGGCCGGCCGGGCCCACAGAGTCAAGTAAGTGCTTCAAAGGGGAACCAAAAGGCCAGCCTAGGGTGGGAATCAGGAGGGACCCACAAAGTGGACCTCCTCCCTCCCAAGTGTCACCCTTTTAAAGGAGGGGTGCTTCTCTCCCCCCAAATCTCTGGGCCAGGCAGAGGAGGTGGTGTGAATTCAGAAGCAGCCCCTGAGAGCGAAAGGGAGCCCAGCCCCCAGAGCTCTGTGGAGGCGGCCAAGCAAGGTGGCTGGTTATCCATGGGAGGTCCCACAACTGGCCGTGGCTGAAACCCCTTTTGCTGAGCCCACCCCTCCCCTCCCAGATATTCAGGACCAACCGCTTCAGCAGGTGATGTACCCCCCCACCACCCAGGGGACTCAGCATCAACCCCAAGCTCTTCAGAAAGGCATCCTCTCCGGAAAGGGAACCTCCATGGGACCCCCGGAATGGGAGGAAATGAAGCCCCCGCAGCCAGTGGGAGGAGGAGGAAGGGGTGGGGGCAATGAGCCAAGTCAAGAGGTCCCAAATGGGATGGTGGGGGTGGCGCCAGGCAGGTGAGTGAAAGACCACTGGCCACCCACCGCCGTCTCTGGCTGGAGGCAACTGATAGAATCCTGTAAAGTTCATCCTATGGGTTCTGGATCTGGCCCACACCCCAGGACCAGACAGGGCAGCCCCCCCCCTCAAAACCCCACCATGACCCCACTCTCCACCCCTGCCAACCCCCTGGCTCAACATTGAATGGAAAAGAGAGGGAAACCGGGGGGGGGGGGAGAGAAGGAGGTCCCCGATTCTTGATCTGATGCCCCCGATTACAGTATTGGAAGGTCATAAAAGAGACCCAAATCTCCTGGTATTTTGTAAAAATTTTCCAAATATTTCTCCCAAGTCCCCTTGCCCCTGCCTTGCCGCCCACACCCCACGGCCCACTCCCAGGCAGGGGTCAGGGCATCTCGGCCCTGCTGTGCTCCTCCATGGGGGCATCGCTGTCGTCTCCCTCCGAGTTGGAGGCCGTGTCAGAGTTGGAGGGGGGGTCCAGGCCGGCCCGGGCAGGGGTCACAATCACGGCCTGCCGACACTGCTCCTCCTCGTCCTCCAGCAGCAGCTGCTTCTCCTGCGTCCCTTCAATGTGCTGGATGGCCTGCAGGGAGGGCAGGGAGGGTGGGTGTGCGTGTGGATCACATCCCACAGACACACACACACCCTTTCCTCAAGTGGGTTGGGGCCACCAGGCTGCCTGCGAGCTGTCCAACGGCGGCGGCTGCTACTTCAGGCAGCCCTCTGGTGCGCTCTCTCGCTCTCGCTCTCTCCCCCCCCCCCCCATTCCTCTGCATGCATTTCAAGGGTTGGGACTTTTTAAAGGCAGATTTGGTTTTGGAAAGCCACATGGTGGTAAACATCACACTACAAGGGGTAACGGGGGAGGGATGTCACCTTTCCTTCTCTCTCTCTCCCTTCTCTATGGATTCAGTGACCCACCACCATGGGGCAAGCAGCCCCCCCCCCTTCAACATCTTTCAGCAGCAAGCAGGTCTGAAATCCGGGCCTTGAGTTCTTTATGGGAGGGGGAGTGAGGGAGGTGGCTGGGCTAAGAAATACTACTAGGCAGGTGGCCACTTAAGGACAACCCCCCAACTCTATCACACACACACACCCCACACACTCACCTGAACAATGGTGTCCAGATTCTGCCTGGACGTAGAGAGAGTGTTGATCACCGAGGTGGGGCCCATGGTCACCACCGTGACGTGGTGAGAGGGCGGGGGCGCAGGTACAATCACCGTCGGGTGGTGGGTGGGCGCAGGGGGGGCAGGCACGGGCAGGAGCTGGCAGGAGAGAAAGAGACCCCTGTGACCTGCTGGGAAATTGCTTCCCGCTCCTTAAGGGAAGAGCACGGGGTGGGGGTGGGGAGAGGGAGCTTCAGCCTCTCCCTTTGTGTGTGTGTGTGTGTGTGTGTGTGTGTGTGTGTGTGTTGTGGGGGGTGGCGGCGGCAGCCTCATCACACCATGCCCTCTGGAAGGCAGGCTGAGCCCCACAGGGCTCCCCAGCAGCCCAACAGGTGGGCGGTTGGCTCTCCGGGCAGCCCAAACGTGCCACCAAGGAGGCCGAGGGGTGGGCGGGGCGGGGGTGGTGGTTTCCGGGTCGGAGAGGCAGGCGCAGGCAGCGCCCACTCACCTGGCCACGACTCTGCTTGTCCTGGTGCAGCAGCCTCACCTGTTCCTGCTGTTGCTGCACCTGCACCTGCTGAGCGATCACCTTCAGCTTCTCCGGGTACATGTGGGCCTCCAGCGAGCGGACCTGCCAGAAGACACCCCCCACCCCCCCAGGGAGAGAAGGCCGAGGCCATCCTGTCACTGGCTGAGAAAGAGAAGGCCGCCGAGCCGGCTGGCCGGCTTGCCCCCTGCCCAGACCACCACCCTCCCTCCAGCCCCAGCCCCGCCCACCCACCCCCGCCTCCTCACCTGCTCCTCCAGCATCATCCGGACGGAGCGCTCCTTGTCCAGCTGCTGTCGGAGCTCAATCATCTCCCGGCGGAGGTCCTCGGCCTTCTCGTCCTCCCAGATGTCTGGCGAGCCGATGCCCTCGTCCTTGTCCTCGGCCCGTCGCCGCTTGGGGGAGGAGCCGCTGAATTCCTGCCGAGGGACCCGAGGGTCTCAGAGGGCCACAACGAGGCAAAGCCCCCCTGCTTGGGGGGGGTGGCAACAGGGGAGGAGGCAGCTGGCCAGAGGAAGCACCTGGGTGGCCCTGTAGGGTGCCGCTGGGGAGAGTGGCCTCCTGGGGGGGAAGAAATCTTCCTCCCACCCCCACATCTCAAATAGTCTCCAGCTCATCCTCACCACACCTGCTCTTGGAGGGAGAGGCTGGCCACAGAATTGGCCCACTAGCCGGCCAGTCGGGGGGGGAGGAAAGGGGGGAATCAGGGGCGAGGCGTGGGTCATGAACTGATCCCTGGAAAGGCCCGTCTCGCCTCTGCACGGGATGGGGATGACTTGGGCCTGGCCTGTAACGCAGCCGTGTCCAGATGCCTGGCTTTTAAGTTTAAGTGCTGGATTACTTCTACCTCCTGGCATTTCTCTCCACGTGGCCCTTTTGGCTCCCACCTCCCGTCCAGATCCATCTGTTTACAGGTGGCCTGTGGTCCTGAACGGTGGCCCTTGTTTCACGCGAGCCCCTCTGGACCCCCAGGCAGCCCGAGGCCAGCGAGGGTTACCTGGATGAACCGCTTGAGGTGGGCATTCTGCTGCAGCAGCCGCGTCTTCTCCTGTTCCAGAGAGAAGATGTACTCTGCCGTCTGCTGGAGAATCGCTGCCTGAGGCAGGCAAGAGGGGAAAGCGGCCGTGTGACTCTCGGTCTCTCGGCCTGCCTGCATTGAGTCCCACCAACAAATCAAACCCTTCTGCCCGATGCTCCTTGCAAACCACATGGGGCCATGGCACTGAAAGGGTGGCTGCCCCTGCCCTGCCCTGCCCAACCCGGCCTTTGTGGGGTGGGGGATGGGGGGAAGGGGCTGGAAGCGGGCAGAGGGCAGTTGCTCTTTGGCTGCCACCTCCTCTCCGGCCCAGAAGGTGCCCTGCTGGACATGGAGGACAGGCCGGCCCCCTGACCTTGCTGAGCTTCTCGCCGTCCGTGTGCGGGATGAGGGTTTTCAGGGACTGGAAGCCGGCGTTGATGCTCTGCATACGCCGGCGCTCATTGCTGTTGGCGATCTCCCTGCGGATCCGGCGCTCCTGGTCCCGCTGGGTCTCGGGGGTGAGCGGGATGTTGGCCAAGCTGCAGGAAGGCGGGGGCGCGGAGCTGAGTAAGGCCTCTCCCCCCCCAGCCAAGACGCCTGCCTGCCCCCAAGAGTGTCCACCCAGCTCTGATCCCAAGTGCAGGGAGACTCTCCAGCCTGATGCCCAGGCCTGGGAAGGAGCCCCCCAGCCAGCCGGCAGAGTCAGCCAGCCTCCGAACACCCACGGATGCGGTGGAAGGCACCGTCCGCCACCCTCTTGCCTTCCAGAGCAGCTAAACCACGGAGAAGAAGGGCGCTCCATGGACCACCAGCCCACGGCCCCCAAGCTTTGGACCAGGGCGTGCTGCTGGGAGAGGGAGCCCACCTGGGCCATGCCCGGCCTCGTGGGCTGAGGATACCCCAGGGCACCCCTCTGCCCATAAAGCCTCAAACAAAAGCATCCACACAGACAGCCCAGTGGCACCTTTCAGGTGTTCCTTGGCAGAAGCAACTCCCCGACAGTGAAACAAAATAGGGTTCCTACAGAAACCCAACCCAGAGAACTCGGTCCCCACTGCAGAGCCCCACGTCACGCCTCGGCAGCTGAGCCAGCAGGACCCTCAATACTGTGGGTCCCCAGGCAGGAAGAGACCCCTCCCCAAGTCGGGTCTGAAAGAGACCTATGGGGCAGGAGTCCGGCAGAGGCTGAAACACCCCCCCTCCCGTATAGGTTTGCTTTGTATGGCAGCAATGCTTTTGGACCCTGTTCTAGGAGGATCTGAGTGTTGTTGGCCCTGAAGGGAAGGGCCACGGTTCCCACGTCCGCCGGGAAGGCCGGCTGGCCGCTGCTTCCAAGGGAAGCCCAGGGTCCGTCAAAGGCGTTTTGTGATGTTGCTGCCACCTTTGGTGAAGCAGGTTCTGAAAGCCATCGGCCTGCACACCCTGGTTCCCTCTGAGCAGAGCAAAGGGAAAGACAACACTCTTCTCCCCCCACCCCCAGCCTTCTTTGAGTCTCTGAAAAGTTTCCCCTCCCCCCGACACACACCTCTCTCTCCCCCATCAGAGAGGAAGACCCCA
>JAHTLZ010001941.1:0-11756 GCA_023846285.1 Phrynocephalus versicolor
TGTCCCTTAAGTGCAAAAACTCCATTGTCAAACAGAAACCAGGCCGCAGAGGTTGTGCCCTGTTTAGGTCCACATAGATGAACAGCGAACGTAGCTCTTTGCATTGTTTTACAATCACTTTTAAGCGACAGTTCTGTGAAAATGAAATTTATTAAGAGTAACTCCTCGTCTTGGCTTGGATCAAATGCCTACTTGAAGGCAAGAGGATAGGCAGACAGAAGAAGAGTGTGTCAGCAAAGGGGACCCTGGGAAGGGAGGCCCGGAATGGGTTTATGGAGTTCTTATGGGACGTGTCAGGATTCCTAAAAACATTAACAAAATGCTGGTGACGAAAGAGATGGAAAAACCTCCTCCCAATGTACACTTTTTAATTAAACCGTGTGACATTTAAACTGTACACAAAGGGGCAACAGACTCAACTGGTTGGCTACTTATTGGATAAGCAGGGACGTCAGAAGAGTAACGACCACAATTGTAATGTGCACGGCTGAGCGTATACGCCGGTCCTGATCCATAGGATCTTAAAGCTGTCCAAGGAATTCTAAAAAGTTCCAGGCAATGTTAGTAACCTCTAGAGAGTGGGTGGGCAGGTGGGAGGGCTGCAAAACAATAAAAAATGGGACATCCTTTGTTAAATGGTGTGGTATTTAGGAATGCACCTCTGCACGTGCTGGTGAGAGTGAGTGAGACTATGAGAAGGAAATAAGGCATACCATTTGTTACAAGCAGATAAAAAGATGTCAAAATACTTAGTGGACCAAGACACATTAAATGGAAAACCATAGCACTTATGGCATTTAACACGAAAGGCATGGAAAAAAAACGCAGGTTAGATGGTACAAAGAGAAGCAGATTTAACTAACCCTGTAACTTACATGTCTTCAACTGTAATATCCTTCAGTATTTGGCAGTAATCTACATTCCACACAGCCTGATCATCCCACACTTTAGAAGCCAGCAGTATAGCACCGAGAACTATTCTCTTCCAGTTACTTGGGCAGATGTCAATCTCTGCATAGGTCAAGAGCCTTTCCAAGTAAACCTGAAGGATAAAAAAAGAAGAATGTACTGAGAATTTCTGAATTTGCATTTTTAATTCAGTGCAAAAAGCAGAATACAAAGCAGAAATAACAATCAAAACTTGCCTATGTCAGATGTTTTAACATATAAAAGGAGCCTCATGGATATCAGCATTCTGCACTGCTGACCACTCTTTTCTTTCAGAATCTCGCCGTAACCAGGCCCATAAACCCAACACTGGGGGACCCACAAAATCTCCCCTTGTGACGGTAATGTCCTTTTATCATGATAGCATAAGCCAAATGGTTGCAGCCAGAGACAGGGGTAACAGGGACAATCTAATCTCAGCCTGACCATATTTTTGCATTGTTCTATTTACAGCCTGTTCTACTTCCTTTCCCCTCCACGGAACCAAGAGTGGACCATTCTTCATCACATCATGGAACGCTGGAATGCAATGGAGAAGCTTTAATGAGAGTTCCTCCCAGGGGACCCCAAGCATTGGGTTTCCCGATTTTCTTGGGAGGAAAACTCCCAGAAGCCTATACCAACCACAAGCTCTGCCGGCCAGGATTTATTGGAGTTGTAGTCCAAAAAAGTGTGGGGACCCAAGAGTGGAAACCAGTGGCTTGTCCAGGTGAGCTGTAAATCCTTATCGGAGGCAAAGGGGTGGCGGTGGGGAGAGCAGTGCCCTCTGAAAAGATCAGCCAGGCTGGCAGCAAGTAGGAAGTGACACTGGAGTGGAGCAGTTCTCCTCCTTGTTATTGCTGCTGCTTCCTGCAGTGAAAAACTAGAGGCAGCACTGAGGCTGCCCAGTGTCCCAGGACAAGCATGGCAGGAAGAGGGAGGCGGGCAATACCGGGTGTTTAGATTTACTCCTCGTGCACACATCCAAGGCATGCTGCCATGACAGGTGATCTTTGGAGGCCACCCCTCCTACTGAGTACCTTGACTCTGACGACTCCAAGAACAAAGACGGCAGTGGGCGGCCAAAACAGCCACCCACTATTTCTGCTAGCTATGGTCTCCCTCTCCATCCCTGTCCAGAAGTGACATGAATTTGGGGGGGGGGGGGGAGCTCCTTTAATATCTCCTCTTTCAGTTCCTCCTGCTGCCACTGCACAAGACAGCCTAGAAATCTAGGTACCCAGGTACATCTCTCCCCATGGAAATACATTGGGTTCTACATTAGAAGCCTCACACCAACTTTCCACAGACTGATGAAGCTACTTGGATGAGTAGTGCAACATTTCAATCTCACAAGAAAAGAAGTCCTGTTCCATCTGGAAGAAAATAAACTTTTTGAAAAATTCTGATTGTAGTTTGTCATTGTGAGTAAACATTATTTTTTTTAAAAAAAATTAAAGTTATGATATCAAATATCGATGCTTTTTCCTTCATTTGTTTTTCAAAATTATATTTATATTTTTATCCCAACCAATAAGGGGAAAAGCTCACAAGGAGCTTTGAAGAGCAGATGGCAGGAAGGGCTCAAATAAAAAAAAAACTTTTGGATTCTCAATCTCTGAAAAAGGCCATGGTCTACTTCTATAAGGAGTGTTTTCCTTTGTTTTCAGACCTACTCCCCTTTGAAAAACTGGGCTATATATTACTCAAGATTAATAAAACCAAATGATATGTTTCCTATAATGTATTCCCAGCCCAATTATCAATGTAGTAGATATTATTAAAGGTATGCCTTTCATTCACATATATGTCTATACACACATCTTCAAACATATAAAATGTCAGGCTCCACTAAATGCAGATTCTCAGCTGATAATAGGTGCCTGCTCCACTAACAAGGTAAAATGCCAGAACTGGAGCTGCACTCCTAAAGCTTATTAACATCGAAATATGTGCTGCTGACTTCAATGGGGCTTGCATAAACATATTTAAGAAGAACTTTTAACACTGACAAACTCGTCACAAGATATCATTACCCACAGATTTCCTTTGTTTCTTTAATGAGCCCATGAGTTACGGGCTATGTATTTAACAAAACATTTCTGCTGTGTTTCCAGTTTTGGCACCATGTCTGCTGGAAAAGGTAGCACAGAAATCTGAATGCCTGACTGAAGAGTATCTTTTTTTGCTTTGAAGAATTAATGTTATTAGGGAAAGTCTGCAACACCTATAACAAGTCATTTCAGAATGTGAGCCCTTCAAACACTGTTTATCTGTAGTTCAACGCTGTTACGGTTCCCTGGTAAAACACTGCCAACTAGTGGTAATGGTCTTTTATGTTTCTCACATTTCCTTGAGGTTTTGTGTGTGTGTGTGTGTGTGTGTGTGTGTGTGTGTGTGTGTGTGTGTGTGTGTGCGTGTGTGTGTGTGTGTGTGTGTTGCGTTGTTACAGTCGTGACCGACCTTTTGTGACCCCATGTCCATGGAGTTTTCTTGGCAGGAATACTGGAGTGGCTTGCCAGCTCCTACTCTCTTATTTCTCCTCATTGTTTCCCTTTTGTGGAAGTGCTCACCACAACTCTATGCAGTTGCATATGGTACAAAAATCCTTCTTCAGGTACCAGAAAAATCTTTGCTGTTTTTACTGCAACGGAAAAGCACAACTACCCCTCCCCCTACCTAAAAAACGTCAGGACTCCTCCTAATATTACAAAAGAGAAGCACTGTGATCAAGACGTTCTATTCCTCATCACTCCAGTTTACAAACAGTTCCCGATCTGCTTTATAAGTCAGTCTGCAGTAGTGGAAGCAAGTGATTTCATACAAGAACCTCCGTTCCCAACTAGGACAACATTACTAGCTGTAAGGCACTGAACTGACTGCCCAGCTATCTCAAGTTCAGAAGCTTCATCCAGTTACATCTATCCTCAGCTTCTGTAGTATTTACACAATTCTTGTAACACACCTGTGTGACACAAGTTAAATACATCTCATGAAGCCTACATGAATAAGGTGTGCATCTGATGCACAAAAAACTGCAGCAATGTAAAAGGATCTTATGCATTATGGGTACAGTAGGACCCCCGTATCTGCTGGGGGTTGGTTTTGGCCTTCCCGTGGATAACAAAAAAAACGCAGATAAGGGAGAATGCCAAAAAAAAAAAACCCAAAGCTGCTGTTTTGGGACAGTACCTTGCTTTATGGATGCTGAATTATTTAATTATTTTTTCCTGTTAACCGTGAATAACTGAATCTGTGGCTAATGAATCAGTGGATACGATTCATCAATACTCAAACTCAAGTTAGAGCCAAATCATCTGTGACTTTGCTGATTAAGTGGTGAATATTCAATTTTCATACATAAAGGACATTAGCACAGGACTCTCTTTGGCTCTCTTACTGAAAACTAGGTAGCTACAAGCAAGCAAGTCTTACCAGTGTCACTATTGCACATTCGGCCGTCAGCTGTGCTGCGCTAAAAAGGGTACGTACGAAGCGATAGATGTGCTTGTGATCAGGATCGTGCTTATAGTAGTCATCTGGAACCTCTTCTCGCTGAAACAGGACATGACGTGGAAATATATGAAAAGCTCCTTTGAATACAGTGGCCAGAATCCTACAGGAAATTTAATTCCGAGAAACTGAAACACTGTACAGTAGTCTCTTAAATTGCAGCTAGAAACTGCAGCTGATTAACAAGATGCCATTTGCACACCTGGTCACAAAACTGGTGCTTGACCAGCCATCTGGTTGGCTGGCAACCTGTTGTCACAACTGATCCAATTTTCACTTCCTCTGTATTAAAATCCCAACAGGATTTTGGCCAAGAGAACGGACAAATACAAGTCAGTTAAGTATGGCATTATACTACTGGTGCTGCAAAAGCATCCTGAATGATCACATTTTAACTGCTTAAAGAGCCTCACGGCACAACGGTTAAACTGCTCTCCTGCAGCTAAAACTGTGCTCACGAGCTGGGGTTCAATCCCAGGTAGCCCACTCAAGGTTCAGTCAGCCTTCCATCCTTCTGAGGTTGGAAAAAATGTGTGCCTGGGGGTGGGGGAGAATGTGTAGCCTACATAATTGCTTGTATACCCCCCTGAGAGTTCTTTTTAAGTACTGTGGGTCAGTATATAAGCAGACCACTTTGCTTTACTTTGCTTTTGCTTACATCCAAAGACTAGAATCCAAAAAGGCTGGTGGCCCACCAACTCCCCATTCTTTCGCAGCATATTTCCTGAGCAGTGCTAAAAACCCGAGGGGTGGGGTGGGGGCTCTAAAAGCTGCATTCTGTGTGGACCTGAGGAGCTCTCAGGAGAACAATGGCAAATCCCTCTACATGCATGAATAAGCCTTTTCCATGGGGTCCAGCCAAAAAGACTCTAAAAGTACAGAACGGTTCTGCCAACATGACTAAATCTTACACCACCTGCATTTTTGGCATGAAGCTCACAACCAAAATTAAGCATGAGATCCCAAGACCGAACCCTGCAGTACTGGTTTTTAAAAAAGAAAGAGAAAAAGGGGGAAAAAAACAGGTTGGATGTACGTAGACTGCAACACCTTTCTGTGCATCAGAAGAAGCAACGGGACAAGAAGCGTTCCTCATTTCTCGTGAAATCCTAGGTTTACTTTACAAATAAACTGAAAGAAGGCAAGAATTAGTAAGAACCTAGAGGTTTAGATTGGTTCTATTCAGCCAAGCAAGAAAAGGCTAGCAAAGGAGGTTTACCGTGAGTGGATGCGATTTCTCATCAAAAATATCCAGTGATCTATCGGAATCCCTGAAATACAGGAAGAGGTGGACTATTAATACAGGTAACAGTTTTCCCAAGTCATATATTTGCATTCTTTTAAGCGCGAGCACGACCCTTCACAGGAGGCAAACCTCTATGATGACCTTCTTTCCTCTGCCCACTTCCCTTCTTTATTTGTAAATGTTGCGGGTTTTGAACGTTCTGGAACATTTTAAAACAAAAATGACATGATAATATAAAGGAGTGTTACAGTATATCTCCTAGCTCTCAGGAGTGCTGTGCACCCGCCACGGCTGAATCCTACATCAATCGGGGCCACTGGAATTAGTCCAGATAGGTAAGGTCCAGACTGAAGCAGACAGCCCTCGTTTCTGGAGAAGGCAAGAGAGAATTCCAGTTCTGGATCTTTAAAAAAAAATCAAGGTGTGCAAAGAAACATGCAGAATGAGGATCAGAAACGAATGGGATAAAGAGAAGGGCTCCATAATCATGTGAGGAAGATGCGGAAGTGATGGCATGCGAGGATGTGGGGACAGGAACCTCTTCTTAACTGGCAGGCAGCTTCACTCCTAGTGAAGAGACAGGCCGTCTCCAGGGATGTCCAAGCAATGAGCCACTGGAAAGGGTCCTTAGGTTAAGTCGCTTATGAGATAAGTGCAGGCCACGCTCATTTCAGTCTGTGGCTAGCTTATAGTAGTTGCTTCCTGCATCCTGCTCGTTTTTTTCACTCATCCCTTTCACTTCTGCCTTATTTTAGGAGTGAGTGCGTATGTGACTGTGCTTGAGTCCTTGCACTCTTGGGTGGGCTTTTAGTGAGTTAGGGTTCCTATACAGTGCACCCTTGTATAACAAGCGGTTTGCTTAACAGAAAAATCCACTTAAAGGAAAAAAAATTCGGGAGATAGGGAAAACTGCTTATCAGAATCGCCTATGGGGTGAATCCGTACAACATAAAAATGGTCGCGATTAGGGATTAAACTGTTTTCAATGCATTCCTAAGGGAAATTTGTACAAAGAGAAATTTGCTTGACAGAATTTCATTTGGAACGAATTAATTCCTTTATACAAGGCACCACAGTACTGGTTTTCGCTTCCCCCATGGCCGCCGCCGCTTTTTTTCTCTTCCCGTTTGGAGTTTTAATCTCTGCCTCTCCTCCAGTCCCGGGTCTTTTTCTGCCTGTCTGGTGCCCTTGCCTTCAACCCTGCCTGGGCTGCAAGGCCATGTTCTCTGCCTAGCTATAGCTATACATCACCCTGCCAGTCTGCCTCCATGGACGTTGTCCCCTGTATACAGCCAGCGCCTACTTGCCACCTTCCTCTGGCTCATGCCTTGCCTTGGGTGTAGTTCAGACTCCTCCACTTGAGGTCCAAATCCTGATCTTAGCCCACAGGGCACTGTTAGGGCAGCTCACTTTACTCTAAGGGCCATCGGAATCCAACACACAACTCAGTCAATAGCCATATTATCTGCTTGGAGTCACCTCCAAGAATGGGTAGCATACTTGACCTGCCATCCTCTGATCCCAGTGTCACAGCTCACCTACACGTAAAGAGTGACACATCTGAAAAGGAGATTTTCTTCCCTTTGAGGGCTCTTTGTATGAGTTTAAACGCTGGATGATCAGCATCCTTTGGGAAATTCATGGTGTCTTTGTGATCTACTATTTCTTCCAAGTTTCTTGGTGTTGCTTTTTTGGTCTATATCACTTTTCCAAGTGAGACATCCCTCCCTCAAAGACGTGGCTATCAATAGTTAACAAACGGGGACCCTGGAGCTCTATTTGTGAATCCCAATTTGGCTCCCGGTCCTATAATGCACCAGAGGGAGTCTGGATGGTTCAGAATCAGTCACTGATCTAAAGCAGGCGTCCTCAAACTTTTTAAACAGGGGGCCACTTCACTGTCCCTCAGACACTGTTGGGGGCCGGACTCTGCAGCTCCCCAGCTTGGCTCCGAGGGGGGAGAGGGAAGGCCCAACCCAGTTCACCCTGCCCCCCAGCCCAGCTGCAACACGGCGGCCCCACTTCTCCCATGGCTCCAAGGGGGGGGGCGGGGAGGGCGAGGGCCCAGCCTTCTCAAACCGCCCTGCCTCAAAGACACTATGGGTAACGTTGGGCTCTGCCCTTGCATTGGTGGCTGAGTCGACAGCTGCTGCTGCACAGTGAGTTTTTGGCTCAAGTGGGGGGGTCTGCAATGGCCGGTGGGCTGAATTCAGGACCTTGGAGGGCCGCATCGGGCCCATGGCCGTAGTTTGACGACCCGTGATCTAAAGCATGAAATCAAGATCCAAGTGGGGACATGGTCCACAGCTGTAATTTTCAAAAATCTCCCACTAAGCTTTGTTGCATCTGAAGAAATGACAAATAACATCATCCCTGTAATTGGTTTTTTTTTTTTGGTGTGGGTATGTAGTTCTCCATATGCTGGACTACAACTCCCATCATTCTTACCCCTGGTGACAGCTGGCAAGAGTTGCTGCCCAGCAGCATCTGGAGAGCTGCGTGTCACCCCCATCCCTGATGTACTGGCTAGAATAGTGAGCTTTAGACGAGAATCCAAATTCTGCAGACTCAAGGCATCACATATCTCACCACAGTGTCTCTCACTGGGAAGACAGTACATCTCCCCACACTGCCTATGCTGCCACGTTGTTATGATGAAATGGAACATTCACTCATTAAAAGGAACGATAAAATGAATATGAAATACATTTTCTTCGGGGGGGGGGTCACACATGCAATCAAGGTGCTCCCTAATTTGTGCGAGGCTCCATGACCAAAACAAAACCAGTCACTGTGGGTGAGCAAGGGAAGAAAAGCCCTCCCCGGAGGGGGGGCAGAGGCATGCACACACACCTTAGAGGAAACCTTGCATGTCATACATGTCGGTGCTGCCTTTATATTAAAACAAGGCTAAGCACTGCTTTGATTTTGCCTGCTTTCACTTTGCCATGGATACTGCCACTTAAATGCCGCAGAATCACAACAAACACATTATCACCAAGAGACAAGCAGTGACTATGAGGAATTTATAAACTGGAACAGTCACTGCCCACCCACACATCTTCATTACAACATTATAAATACTACCAATGACTAACCATTCCATGTAGAAGACAGGCTACTAAGCATTTCTGTGCAGCTTTAACTCTGGTAGACCTATTTGCAAGGTTCTCTAGGGTGATCCAGATGTGGAGTTTTTAGCAAGTATGGGCACAGGGCAAGACAATGTGTGTGTGCGTGGGGGGGGGCAGAACGGAGAAGAGGAAGTATTAAGAGTGTGAGGGGAATGAACAAAGGTAGGGGGCTTGAATCTGGACTGTTACAACTAAGAGCTGCTCATCTAATTTCCACCCCCACTACTCTGCCCATTGCAGCTTTCCGTGCTCAAGAAGGCAAGGAGTGGAAAGAGGTCTGCAGAATGGAATAAAATAGGCAAATGCATCCTGTTATGGCTACAGCTAAGGGTGTGCAATAGTCAACCTATCTTTTCCTTGCTTCTTGCAGATACCTTTTAAAGCAGTGGTTCTCAACCTGTCTTCTCCCAGATGTTCCTGGACTGCAACTCCCAGAAGTCTTCATCACTAGCTGAGCAGGCCAAAATTTCTGGGAGTTGCAATCCAGGAACATCTGGGAGAACACAGGTTGGGAACCACTGTTTTAAAGCCTACACATATACTTTAAGAGAAACGCAAAAGGACATATGCAAAAAACCAACCAACCAAACAACCAAACAAAAAACCAACAGAAAAAAACAAGAGAAAAGGAAAGAATCACCGAAGCCTATAAGAAGCCATGACTTGGCACTGTGGCTCCTGTCTGTCAGGAATCCGTTCATCCCTAGACAGCTATATTTAACAGTAATCTTCTGCGGTTGGATATCTCATCAAGGAACATGTATCTGCAACTCTTCCTTCCCACCCCCGCCTCTTACACTATTAAAAGACAGAGCAACAGATGCTCGCAGTTGACAGTAGCTTCAAATAACGATTTTCTTTTAAAGGTAAAGCAGAATGCAAAGATCAAGTGATGTCCCTATGCTTTTGCCTTTCTTCCTCAACAGCACAGGGAGCTTCAGAGCAAGCTCTCAGTTCTTCAGGAATGACAACACGGAAAGGGACGGATAGACTAATAAACAAGACTCAAATCAGCAAGCAAACAAAAAAAATCACATTTCCTGTATTTATTTAAAACACTTATCCTCTGCCTTTCTCCTCAAAACAACCCAAAGCAGCTTACATTAAAATGAACCATATTGAAGGAACAAAACAAACAAAAACAAAAAAACCCACAGCAGCCCCATCCCATTTCACCTATTTCTTAAACAAAGGTGCAATTCTGACCAGTGACCTATCAATCTTAGTTTACGATCGAGTTCTGAGTGACACTGTGATTGACCACATGCCTGCCACAAACTAGAAAAGTATGTGCTGTGATAATACATTTGGTTTAAATTTTCCCATGGCTAGAAGCTTGTGCATCCTCTCCTGGGACAGATAAACACTTCCTTTTCTGGAGTTTAGTATGGTTTTTATCTAATGTATGTTTTGATCTAGAGGCAAATATGACTTTTCCAAGTTGAATCAGAGCCTGAGATCCAACAGGAGACAAAGAGCGTACGCTACCTCCCCCTCTGCTTTATCATTTCAGTGTAGGACTATCAATCTGTTGTCTATGTCTAAGAAAGCATAGAACGGAAAGGGACCATTTGTATAGCATCCTTCGGGAGTAGTATATTTATTTCCTGCTGAAATGGTAATGTAGTTTTCAAGTAACCTGTCGGAGGAGAGAATATAAACTTGATGGTACAGTCCTGTTGGGCACTGTTCAAGACTCAACTGTTGCTGGTGACAGGGCACCAGGTGATGATCTATGATGCGAGAAAGGTGATGTTACTATGACGGCTGTGGATCTTGGTCACTGGGAAGTCAAAACTGCTATTTGGGTATTTTGTGGGATCTTCTTGTGACAGTTGAAGGATGGTATTTTGAGCTCTCTCTATGGGGCCTGAAACATGGAGAGGAAGTCAAAGGGGACGTTCCCTGCTTGTTGGAGGGTTATCTGGTGAAGGATTGTAGGTAAGGGGGCATAACCTCCTCCATTCACAGGCGCTGGGACTTGGTGTGTCATCTGTCACCAGAGGTGGACTCTTTGTTCTTTGAGGGTGGAAGAAGAGCAAGACTCAGGAGGTTGGTTCCATAGAACAGGTGACAGCTTGGTGTGAGTGGTGCCAGCGCTCTGGCAAAGAGCTAACAATTCACTTAGGCCTTGGTGGGTCATTTGGTTTTAGTCTAGGCAGTGACTAAAGGCAGGCAAAGATGCCCATCTCTCCTTCCAAAGCCGAGCCCAAACAAAACATGTCTGAATCTCCTTGGTCCTTGTTCTAAAGTACATCAAGTTGGTGTGGTCTTAGGCGCTGAAGACTAAGGAGGGTTTCTTTTTGGTCTTGCTCTTTTCAAAGATGACAATCCAAATTGGCTGATTTCTTCCTCTTTTTCTGAGTAGAGGGCAGGGGCTTTAATCTTACTTAGATGCCGACAGCCTGTCATCGATATTGAGGAATGGTGCTAACTGACTGGGTTGTAAATGAGAGGATGGTTTCTCAATGGCCTTTGCACAAGTGTCGGTTTGAAATGCCTCCACGGAGAGGGGTTCTGAAGGAGCTTTGCAGCTGGGCATGCCAGGAACCAAAGTTGTATCTCTGGCCATTGTAGCAACGGGCTGTAATGATCTCTCCTGCAAGTATGATTTCAAGCCGGATTATCAGTTCTTAATGGGCACCTTTGTAAAACTGGCGGCAGATGGAACAACTGTGAGTCTGATGCTTCATTCCGAGGCAGTCCAGACACTTTGTGTGGCCATCAGTGAGGGGGATTTTTTTGTTAAAGCTACCACACTTCTTGAACATGCCCGCCAGGGCTACAGAAAAGCCAGGAAAAAGCTATTAATGGACAACAACTAAACAAATGCAAGAAAAAGTCTGTAAACCTTTTTTCAATAGACTGAAGACTACAAAATGGGGAACTGAAAGGTAAGGACTGTATAGAAGCATAGGAAGCTGGAGGAGGGGGGG
>JAHTLZ010001944.1:0-12869 GCA_023846285.1 Phrynocephalus versicolor
TTCGGGGGTGTACTGGACAGCCCCATCCTTCCACGATCAAAAGGAAAGTGGGAGGCGTTCTGAATTTCATGCATGGGGGCTACACAAGGTGGGAGGCCAGCATTTGACTTCAGGGCTTTACTTTGAGCAGGGCTGTGCTCTTGAACTAACGCAAAGGAAAACAGTGCACTGTGTGACTTAAGGAGGTGATAAGTTCAAGAGCCAGACATACTCGTAAGACAGAAGGGATCAAATTTGCATGGACAGCCTTTCTCCTGAAGTTCTGATTGCAGATGCTGCAGTCTCCTAAGCGTGCTATGTTCAGAGGAAATCCACCTACCTTTAATGTTTTTTTTTTTAGGCAGCAGTTATTTTATTTATTTCTTAATTGGTGTGAAACGCTGGCTATCGGAAAGGCTCGTGTGTAGGGGGAAATATTATTGCCCCCTAACACCACATTTATTTAATCCAATACTGTGAAGCGAATTAGCAGGCTTTTCAATACTTTCTGACCTGGAGGCGGGGTGTTGAGTCACGTGTTGTCTTCCTAACAGCTACAGTGATGGGGTGCTCAAGATTCTCCCATGGAACGAGAGGAAACACAGGGAAGAAGACTGGTGCGAGAGGCCACCCTGCCGGTAGGTCAATGTGACTTTTGCACGTGGGAGCCTCCTTAGGAGCCCACCTTGTTGTATATGTTGGTGAAGAACGGTGGAGCACCTCAGTCCTGCTCTGTGAGGAGAAGTCCTTCGTGTGCAGGGCTCTCTTTGTCTTCTTTGCCCCATCATGCTATGTGTGGGAGAGCATTTCTCTTCTTCCCGGACAGAACAGGAGGTGGCCAAATGTGAAGTGCTCCGTCTGGGTGGGACATTCTGAGCATGCCCAGTGGGAAGAAAGTGGTATAAACACACACACAGGAAATGGTGACATGCGTAGTTCCCACGTAGCGCCCACGTACCTACCCATGTATAGGCTTTACGGGAAATAGATGTGGAGTTTGTTTGTTTGTTTATAGTTGTACTTATTAACCGCCCAACTTTCCCTCAGGAACTCTGGGCGGTGTGCAACATATTGTGGTTTGCCCACAAAGAAAACAACCCGTGAACAAAAAAAAAAACTAAAAAAAACACAAGACACAGCAACAGCATCCATACAAACAAGCATAACAGGCTCCGGCAAGAAAAAGCTGGGAGAGACAAACAGGCCGATTAACCAAATACCGTCAGGCACTCAGCGCTCACCCAAGCTTTTCCTGAAGCGCCAGGTCTTTAGCGCTCTCCTGAAGGCCGGCAGAGACTCCGCCAGCCTGATCTCCTTGGGCCGGGTATTCCAAAGGGCCCGGTTCCGGGTAGACACCCTTCAGGCCTCCCACAGAGTGGCCACCCAGAGCAAAAGGGAGAGCGAGGTTCTGGTCAGCAGGGACGAAGCTGACCTCTGGGAGAAGCTCCTTGGTTTGGATCACAGGATTTGGTCATGGGGAGGTTAGAAGTTGGCCTCAGGGAGTGAGGAGGATCTTTCCATTGACGGTTTTGTCACTGCAAAGGAAATGAGCTAAGCAGCCCCGCTACGTCTCTCTTGTTTCCAAAGGTGAATGGGCCAGGTCTGCTTACAGAGCCTTTTCGGCTTGGAGAGACAGATGTTGGTGCCTTTAAAAAGATTGTTGTATTTTGCAGGGCTTTTCATGATTAAATACTGTATGGCTTATTCACTTAAAGCACTGTACTAAACGTTTGCAAACACTGGTTGATCCAGCAATACGGTTAATTACTCAGGAAGAGATGCATAATTAAATTCTCGATGTATGGAAGTGTTCAAATACCTTATCCTGCTACAGGGCCAGCGTGAACTTTTCTTCCTACAGCTGTTTTTAAAAGTTACTTGGAATAGAACTACAGTCACCCCCCCCCCCCTGTATTGTGGTTCATATACTGCAGTCCTGGTCTGTTGTGAAGGAAGGCAAGGGCTCCTGAGGCAAGCCATGTGGGCCTGCTTGGGGCCTCCTGCACTTCCGAAAGTGACTTCTGAAAAACCAGGAGTGACTTCTGAGAAACCAGGAGTGACTCTCAGTTCACCAGAAACCGCTTCTAGGGCCTCTGACAGGCCTGGGCGGCCCATCCTGGGCAGCGCCAGGCCTGGGGTAAGTGCAGGAGGCCTCAAATAGCCTCCCCCCCCCCAGTCCTGACCCAACCAGCATCCACATAGCGTGGATTTCCTTTTATCGCTGGGCGGGTCCCTAACCCCCGTCATAAACAGGGGGTTACTGTACGTTTCATTTAATTTGGTTCTCAGAGGACAAGCGCCCGGACAAACCCAGCTCAAATATTAGACCGCCTTGAGCTAACAAAGCAAAAATCAAAGTGCGCTGCTTATGTACTGCCCCATAGCACTTAAAAGCCTGTGAAGGCCTTGGCCCTTAACAAATGGGAAACCTTGACCTCCAGTCGGTCAGCCTGGAGGAAAAAATTACAGCATGGCCTTCTGAAGGTGCGCTTGTTCAATGGGCTGAGGAAAAGAGACAGTCCCAAAACCAGCAAAATCTGAGGTCTGGGTCAGGGACAGACTGGATCTGTCCTCGGTGTAGAAGGAATGATCACTCTCTGATTGGCCTTTTCAGCCACACGAGAGATTGCTTTAGAGCAGTGATGGCGAACCTTTTAGAGACCGAGTGCCCAAACTGCAATTCAAAACCCACTAATTTTTTTGCAAAGTGCCAGTACAGTAATTTAACCTGAATACAGGTGGCTGTGAAGGGGCGATGACTGCTTTAGAACTTCTATATAGAGCAGTTACCATAGTTTCTCGAGACTGAATGATGCCTATGATGAGCACTTAAAGTCCTCTCTGGCCAATTTACAATTTAATTATGCAGGCTACACATTGCCCCTCCCCCCGGCTAGGTATTCATTTTACTGACCGTGCAAGGCTGAGTGAACCTTGAGCCGACTACCTGGGACTGAACCCCAGTTTTGGTAGCAGTACAGCAGTTCAATCACAGCACCACAGGGCTCCTAACATTGTTTCATATGAGAAAAGTTCTTTTTTCCCCCTTTAAAAAGAAAGCTTTTTATACCCATCATCTTGAAGCACATCTCTATTGCATCTTTTCACCAATCTATATGGGCTCCAGTTTAATGCATGCAACATCTTTTCATTTTAAGTGCTAACCTTATGTAAAGTCATTTTACAGGAACCGTTGTCTACATTTAGCATTTGTTATCTGTTACACTCAGGCTGATGGTTGAACCAGCTCTTCAAGATGAAGGTGGTTTTTTATACAACTCTCACCCTGAATTGTTGAAGTACAGAACTGTGGCCCCTTCCATAAGTCTGGTCACCGACTGGTACTGTAAGCGAGCAGAGGAGATTGAAAACTACTCTATGCAGGTAAATACGAGACTTCAGATCTATGTATGTTGTCATCGTCCTAAATAGCTGTTTTTCATATGGGTAGAAATCCTTGGGGCTGGTGCTCAGTGTGCAGATGCTTTCTCTTGTTCCTACCGCAGCTGTCTCTTCTGGTCCATGTGCAGTAGGTCTGTGATATACAGTGGGACCTTGTATAAAGGAATTAATTCGTTCCAAATGAAATTATGTTAAGCAAATTTTCCTTTATACAAATTCCCATAGGAATGCATTGAAAATGGAGTAATCCCATTTTTATGTTGCACGGATTCTCCCCATAGGCGATTATGTTAAGCAAATTTCCCCTATCTCCGAAATTTTTTATGTTGTACAGATTTTGTTATACAAACTGTTTGTTATTCAAGGGTCCACTGTATAAAGCAGTTTCCTTTCTCCTGATGCTTCCAGACATCTTGGGCTACAACCACCATTAACCCCAGTCAGTCTCACTAGTGATTCCAGTGACACTGAATGACTGATAGTTCAACACATCCAGAGAGAAACAGGTTGTGGGGAAACTTATTGTGTCACATTGTAGCCCTGTTCAACTGAACACCAGTATGGCCACAATCATACATCAAGTTGACTCAAGACACTCACCCTGTCTGAATGTTTATCTGATGATGGACAGGTTTTAAAGTGGGCTGGGCATGAGCATGTTGAGATAAATTTCACCCCTGAAGGGCAGCATGCCCTGCCGCGTTAGATATCTTGGTGTTGTGAGCACCAATGACTGCATAGTAGAGAGGAGCACAAAACGGTTTTTTTATTTGTTTTGTTATTCGTTATTCGTTTTGTTATATTTTGAAACAAATAACGAACCATCCCCTCAAAGGAAAACAAAACAAAATGAAACAAATTTTCATTTCATTCATTTTGTTTTTTGTCCCCCCCAAAAAAAACACTGCCGACCACCCCCCTTGGAGGGGGCTTCCAAAGTGGCAGTGCCGATCAGCTTCTTTTTTAAGTTAGACCTTCGGAGGCTTATTCTACTGTGTTTATATATATATTACTGTTTATATTGTTAATTAGTATTGATTGTAGTTTATCTAAGTTGTCTTGGGTCTTTTTTTAGAAAAAAGATGCGGTAAAAATATTTTAAATAAATTAATATAATATAATGCACACTGTTTTTATGTCGTGTGCTGTTCTGGGTCTCCTTGGAGAGTAGAACAATATACAAAGAAAATAAGAAAGAAAGTAAATTCTGTCCATTCAGTTATGAAATATTCCTGATGAAGTATTGGAAGTTGTAGCATTTGATAGCTGAATGATGTTGGTTTGGGCTCTGTTGGAAGTAAAATTGAGCATTTATCACTTTTATGCTGCAGTTTAGTAAACAATTGATAATGCTATATAAAGTATATTGGAAGCAAGACAAGAGCAATAAAGGGAACGGACCTGATGAACCTGAACAAAACAACATCAACAACCATGTTCATGAATTGGTGCACTGGGTTGGAACTGATCGTGTCTCTCAAAATAGGTGGATTGTGCCCTGTCTCTGGTCCGCCTTGGCATGGAGAGGAACATACCCGGTCTCCATTCTCTCTGTGACAACCTGGTTACACTGGAGACTCTCGTTTATGAGACTGGATGCGACGTCACTCTGAGTTTGAAGGAGCTCCAGCAGATGAAAGACATTGAGAAGCTGAGGCTGTTGATGTCAAACGTACGTGGGGTTTTCTGTGCTGTGCTGGGTGGGTGGGATCGGGTGGGAAGGGGATGCTATAAAACAAAATCTTAGGTAGGACAAAAGTCCTGGGATGATTGAACATCGTGAGCTGCTCCACCTGTTCTGGAAGAAGCACTTAGTGGTTTTGAGGGGGTTTCTGGGATTGAAAATATAAAAAGGAATATTTCCTGTCAGAATTTTTTTTCTCACCTCTGTTCATATATGAGCAGCACAGAGCCCACTTTCACATGGCCATTCCTTATACTGGTCAAGCATTCTCTGTTTAAAAAAAAGCAGAAGTCTTATGATTCAGATCCTGTGTGATTGATTCTCAGTCCACAGTGGTGTGGCTTCGCCTCTGCTGTAATGTGATTGCGATATAATGGTGCCTATAGGTCTGCTTCGTGTTCTGTACAGAGAGGTAGAAATATTATAGTAGTGCTTATTTGTTCAGTTTTTGCAAAAGGTTTTGCAACAGTACAGCTTGCATCATGTACCTGTTCTACAGTAGCATGTGGAAGTCAGCAAAAAATGAAATAATACATATATATATTTAAAAATTACAATTGTATTTTCTAAAATCTCACAGCATAATTACTAGAGACGGGCACAAAATGAATAAAAAATTCATTTCATTATTCATTATTCGTTTTGTTAGGTAACAAAATGAATAACGAACAGCTCCCTCTAAGGAAATTTCCATTTTGTTCCGCTTGTTTTTTTGTTTTCCCCACCCCACTGGTGTCTCTTACCTGACGTCTGGGACTAAAGTGGTGATGAGGAGCTGCTGGGCCCCCGGAGACAGTGGCGTGGCAGTCCACCTCTGCCCGCCGCGGCCGGAGCTCCGGAGGCAGCGGTGAGGCCTCCCGCTGCTTGGCGAGGCCTCCTGCCATCCGGCGCAACCACTGCCAGAGCCTTTGGGGCTGCTGGGATTGCCACCGCCGCCACCATCCAGGTAAACCGAACCAGTTTGGCTCGGTTTGGTTCGTATGAATTTTTGTTTTAAAAATTCATACAGACCAAACCAAACCGAGGGTGGGCCCGAAACAGAACGAACCAAACCATCAGTTTTCTGTTTCATGCCCACCTCTAATAATTACCTATGTGGAAGGCCAACAGTGTAATGTCCAGCTGCTTGTAGCTGACAAATTGGAAGCAGGAGCCCCATTTGAAACTCATTCATCACCAGCTAGAAGTGACTAAATGTTACGCGTTTTGCCTTCCACCCGTGTAACGGGGTTTCAGCCATTGTCTCAGATTTGTTTCCCATTGTAGGCACTGTGCAACTTTTAAAAAGAACATAGCCGTGCTCTTAAAGGGAGGGGGTTAATCTTTCTTTAATTTGCACCCTGTTCCAGTCAACAGAGGGCAAGTATGTGAAAGATGCCTACCAATGGATGGTCCCATTTCTACATCGCTGTGAAAAGGAGTCTACGGGCACTGCTAATAAACTTTTGAAAGAGTATCTGGTGACTCTGGCAAAGGAAGACCTGACTTTTCCTTTGAAAATCTTTGAGCATTCCAAGCCAGCCGTAAGTTCGCCCGGGTTATTATTGGTAGATGTATGCCCCTGAATGCTTTGCTCTCTGTCCCATTTTGTATTGTCTAGCACATTTAATAGTGTACCTTGTTTCACCGATCCTTTTTCGAGATAGCTGCCAGTTGTATTACATTTCTCTGCTAAACATTTGTCTTTTCGGTACAAACCCTTGTTCTCTAAACAAGGTTAAAATGGAATTTCTAATACACTGCTAAATAATCTGTATCAGGATGTCAGAATACAGCTTTGACCATTAATCACTTTAAACCTAACCACCAGAGAGGGTAATTTGAGCTCTCTTCCTGTCACTCCGATGCTCTTCTTCAGTGCTATTCGATCTTTGTCTTTGAAAGCTCTTCCTTTCACACTTCACACTTTGACAGCCCATAGGGCCATCTTGTACATTTTGGTCTGCACCAATGCACCACGACTAAGCTTTTTTCTCCCCCTTTGGAGGGCATAGGGCTTTGTTCCCGGTGTCTCTGCTTTTGCTATAAATATTTGCCTGACAAATTTGGGGGGTTCTCCATTCAAGGGGTTGTTACAGTTAGTAGAGCCGAGAGGTAATACTAGGTACCATTGGTAGCCTGAATCAGAGCTCCCAGAAGCTGGTTTGGATGCAATAGATTTAAAATGCTTTCAACATATTTTTCAGACACAAGTTTTGGATGACTATTGAGTCGAACCATCTTCTGTTGCCATCAGGCGGAGATGGATGAGGAATTGCCAAAGACCACCCTCTGGCCTTCCTCTAACACAGGCATGTCCAAACTTTGGCCTTCCAGATGTTTTGGACTGGAACTCCAACAGTCCTTTGCCATTGGAAATACAGGCTTGGAATTCTGGGAGTTGTGCTTCAAAAACATCAGGAGGGCCAAAGTTTGGACATGCCTGCTCTAACAGGATGCCTGTCGGATACCACTCACGTTGTTCTGTGATGGCCCAAAATTCATCATTCTGTGCGCTCATGCCTATGAAAGAGGGAACAGAAAACACTGGGGAATTCTACTCCTTTTTTACTTAGGAGCAAGCACTGTGGAATTCAGGGTGACTTATGAGCAAAGTTGCATAGGGCTGCATTGTCGGTCTCTAATACATTATTTTACGAAAACCCTGGCTTTAATTACTGAAATGTAAAATAAGGGAGAGGAAGGAGCATTTGTAAGAAAGATTAATGAGGTCCTGACATACATTTATAGTAACTTTTGCCTTCTTGGGGCATTTTTTATAGCTGCAGGCCCAGACTAAATTCACATCCCTGGGTCTTAAGTGGCACCTCATTAGTATATTCATTAATTCCTTACTTTTTTGTGGCCATGTTCTGGAGAGGCTGGGCTGTAAACAAGTCAAAAGAAATGAATACTTTAAAACACAGAGAAGGTATTTATGAGCGGATCAGGGAAATCACACAATGTAGCCAAGCCAAAAAGCTTTAGAATTACGAAAAATTAATAATTTTAATACATCATCTGAATACATTGTCTGAGAAACATTGTTATGGGATATTGTTATTTTAAAAAATGAGTCTGGAAATAGCTTGCTGTTCCAGAGAGCCGCTGAGCTTACTGGTTACCAATGAGCTTTTGTTGGAGGTTCCGTACTTATAATATTTAATTGAGAATTATTACAAAGCTCGGAAAGCCCCTGTAATTAACAAAAATAACTAAATTGGCTGTACCATTGCAGTTGTCTTGTTTGATTCAATTGGCTGTTGCACAGAGATACCGGAGAAGCAAACTGCAAATTGAGAAAATGTTGTCGTACACAAATAGCCATGGCTGCGGACTTTTCTTTTCCTCCTAGTGTCAGCAAAAGATCATTTCCGATCAGGACTTGTTGATGATGATTGCGCTGGAATGCATCTATACTTGCAAACGGGATGACCAACTGTCTCTGTGTTATGATATCCTAGAATGCCTCCCCCAGAGAGGTTATGGGTGAGTATTGTCACGTTTCCCTGCTGTGGCATAATAATTCACACCCTATTCACATTCAGCCTTGTGACAGGGACCAAAGGACACAATGGCAAGGCCAAGTCCCCTCCCCTTCCAGAAGTTTCCAGAATCAAATCAGGCTACAATAGGTAGGTCAGACGCCGCAGGAGTTCCTCGCCAAAGCGTGGAAGATGCTTGCATTCAGTTAAACGGTGCTGTGCTCAACAGGGAAAGGGTTCCTTGACACTGGCAGGTTGCTCATCTACCTCCAAACTATACTAAATTCAAGAATACGATGCTTTCCTATCCACGGCACAGCAGCTGACCCAATGGGAGATAGTGGCTGAAATCCCATTGCTTAGTCGAGTGAGTTCCGGTAGAAGAGGTCCATTGAATGAGTGGGGACTCCAAAGTGCCATTGGTTCAAATGGTCCTACTCCATTTGTGACTTAGTAGCATGGAATCAGTGAAACCCTAGAGGAGTTGACTCCTCAGATCCCCACTGATTGGACAGGGCTCCTATGCAGTCAAATCCATACGTTTCTATTCTTCATGCCATTTCCTCCTGACTGTGCAGTCGTCATAGGAGCTAACAAAAAAAGATTGGCTACGAAGACTGCTTTGAATTCTGCGATCTCCATCCACCATCTAAAAGAATGATGTAAGAGTTTATTTGTGCAACCCACAGAAACGAATAGCAATGCATTTAAGTGTGCAGGTCCCCAACCCCCTTTTAAAACATTGGATTACATTTTAACCCAAAATGATAACCAAAGCAAGAAGACAGAGAAGAATCTTTTTAAAAATCACAAAAGATGAAACGAGCAGATGCATAAAACTGTAATCTAGTTACTGACAGAGCAGTCATTATTTAATGAGGGTGTTTCCCCACCCCCAATTTATCTTGCCATTACAAATATGATAGAAATTCATTAATGGCCTGGGGGGGGGGGGGTTCTTTATATTTATTTATATTATACTTTGTAATTTACAATTTTCCATGGGTCCAGGAAGGGCTTTGAGAGATATTGGGTATCTTTTAGATTTTTATGTAAAATATAACAAGACCTGATAGTATCTGATATTTTGGCTCTACCTTCTTTAAACCGATGTGCCATTCCTCTCCCCCCCCTCCTAGAAATTGGCCACAGTTTTGAGCACCAGAGGTTTAATGTTAAGAGTTTTGTGGTATTCTAAGGTAAAGGTAAAGCCACCCTCCCACACACACACATGCATGCTAGTCATATCCAACTCTAAGGGCAGTGCTCATCTCCATTTGCAAGCTAAAGAGCCAGTGTTGTGCAGGTCCATGGCCATGCGGCCATTTCTGCGCACGGAAGAATGTTTTACCTTCCGACTTTTTACAGCAGTACCTATTTATCTACTTGCATTTACATGCTTTCAAACTGCTAGGTTGGCAGGAGCTGGGGTTATCAGCAGGAGCTCACTCCGCTGCGTGGAACCCGGGATTCGAACAGTCGAGCTGCCGACTTTGCAACCGACAGTTTTTAGTGCTCTAGCCCGCTGAGCCGCCACACCATGCAATGATATTCTAACAACACCATTAATCCTCTGGATGCCACTTTTAAACTTTGGTCTCCCTAATGGTTAACAAAATTAATGCTGGTGTAGCGTGAATAGCTTGACATATAATCTTTGTCATTTCTGTATATATTGGTTTCCCAAAAAGGTGACACCAGGACATTACCATTACAGGCAAATCCATGCACATGGCTGGTTGGACTTTCTCCAGCATCTAGTCTTGCTTGTGTTTGAAGATTTCTCCAAGATGTACTAGGACAGGGATGGCGAACGTTTTAGTGTCCGAGTGCCCAAACTGTGATTCAAAACCCACTAATTTTCCACAAAGTACCCATACGGCAATTTCACCTGGATACAGGTGGCTGTGAAGGGGGTGATGTCAGGTGCCCACAGGAAGGGCTCCGAGGGCCACTTTTGGCACCCGTGTGCCCTAGGTTCGCCAACACTGTACTAGTATATTCTGTCATTGGTGTAATAGGTTTCCCTGGGAATTGATGATACAGTTTTCCTTGATTGAGGCATCCATAGTGTGTTCCATATGTTCTACTTTTATCCCAATATTATCTTCCCAGACGGCTTTCAATCCATTTGAATTACTTGTATCGATTTCAGTTAAATGTGAATACATTTTCATATTTGTTCATTTGTTTGTTTCAATTAAATGTGAATACATTTTAGAAACTAATCAGTTTGTATTGTTCAACTGTTCCATTAGGATACATCCAAATATTGTCGTATACCTACTTTGTATTACTGTGGAATTCATAATTAGGTAGTGTCGGAGATGGGAGAGGGCCCAATTCATTCATACTACCTGCAATTTTTCTTTTAATTGTACTACTGTAAAGAGGACTTCATTTTCATAAAGGTCTCCATAAATTCCCCCTTTCTTTCCACTTCATATATTGTTCTACCTCATCTACGTAAGAAATGGATGTGGCGTAAAACAGTGGCAATGGAGATATTTCTGGAATTCATTTATTTTCCCATTTATTTCAAATGTTTAATGTAGCATATAAAAAGATAGGCTACCCATTTTATATCTCTTATTTGCAGGTTGCTTCCTTTAAGCTGAAAAAAAAAAGCCCTTTGTATAAGTGTCCAGGGATTGGTATACCGTACCATATAAACCCTGTCTGGAGACTGAGATTTGTATTGCTGCCCATGATTAGGGGAGGTGTCCTATGGGGAGAATGCCATGTGGGGAGGGCCACTGCTCAGTGGCAGAGCACAGATTCTAGATGCAGAATATACACAGGATCTCTCACCGTTAGAGCGAATGGGGCTGGGAAGCCCCCCATTGTCTGAAGCTCAAGAGACCTCCTGGCAGTCAGTGGAGGCATTAAGAAGAGAGATGGACTAATAATAGCCCGACTCTTCCTATATTTTCACCCTAGGAATCCAGCACCCCCCTCTCTTTCCACAGGCAGGACACTTTGATCATGGAATGGTCTGATATGTTATTCTCTCCATCCTCAGTGGGTGATAGCGCTACAAAATATTATATCTTAACAACCAAAGTCACGCTGAATGCAATAGTATGGTGTTTTCAGAGGTGTTCTCACGGTGTGTGTATTTGTGTGTGAAATGAGAAACGTGTTTAAGGTTACAATTACATTTCCAAATTGTGACTTCTTATCCCTCTGTAATATATTCAAATGTTTTTCATCCTTTCCAGCCCTGAAACAGACATTACAAACAGTCTTCATGATAAAGTTGATGAATTGGAACAAATTCTGAGGTGAGGAGCTTCTTACAGACACCCTTCATTTCTCACAATATGTTTACCTTTATTACCACTGTATTATGTTTTGCAGTTCAAGATGTCAGGATTATGGTGATGAAAGAGGGCTTATAGCTCAAGAATTACTATAAGCTAAGTGGAAATTATGTTCTAGAAGACCTTGGCCTTTTCGTAAGCAGAAGTTGGTATCCTAAGGTTTTCATTCCATGCGGGACTGTGAAGGCTTATATAATGTTGGGGCAACGTAGTTAACGAAGAGAGGAAGAAAGACGACACTGCCTTTAAAAAAAGGCTTAAGTATATAGGCTTTATTTCATAACTTTTTTTTTCTTGGGATCATTCACTGTAGATTTTTGAAAACATTACAAGTTTTGTAGAGTTGAAATCCTACACAGAAAAATGTTTCCTTTAATTTAAGCGGCATGACGAATAAATAGAGCATCTCTCTCTCACACACACACTTTTAATGTTGAGTTTTGAGCATGGAGGGTTAGAGCTCAGGGAGCAGCTACACAGCAGGGTTGTGGGGGGGAGTGAATTGATCAGCAGTGAAGTCGCACCCAGAAAGTAGCATTTCCACAGATGACACAGGAATCAGCTCCTTGTACTTTCTAGTATTTATCAGATTACTATCTTGGAAGAAGCTGGAATAAAATAGGGAACCCACTTTAACAGGAGCAAAGGCAAGTCTGCGCTTCCACAGCAGGACCCACTTCCACACCCTCTGTTCCCGGGCACTCTTGAGAAGGGCCATTTGGGGAGATGGGTGGGATAAAAAGGCAGTCAGTCAGTCAATCAATCAATAACATCGGCTGCGTAGGTCTTCAGAACAATTTTCTAGGGTGCATGGTGGATGACAGTAGGAAACACTCCAGTTCAGTGATGGGAGAAGTGGCATCACCTATTACAAATGCTTTTGTTCCCATCTACCAACAGGGACATCTGTCATGCCTGTAGAATAGCACAAGGATCCATAGTACTAGTAACCAGACCCTGGTTAGTAGGGTCTTCTTCTTCTTCTTCTTCTTCTTCTTCTTCTTCTTCTTCTTCTTC
>JAHTLZ010001945.1:3940-16286 GCA_023846285.1 Phrynocephalus versicolor
AATAATAATAATAATAATAATAATAATAATAATAATAATAATAATAAATGAGTCTGGATAGTAATAAGTGAAAATGGGCATACCCTATGTTGCTACTATTGTACAGTGTTTTTCCTGCCCTCAGCATTGGGCCAGTCACTTATTGCTTGTTTGGTCCTTTGCTGGCTTTCTTCATGTTCCTTGAACATCTTTTTTGAGAGGCAAGCATGGAGACTTCCACCACATTGGATGCTCCATCATTACCCTTCTTAATCTGATGGTAACCGCAGCTGACTAAATGAACATTCTTGAGATGTCTAATTTGGCTACAGTGACATGCCTTATTTACTTTCCTCTTGGATTACTATAATATGCTTGATATAGGGCTGCCTTTGAAGACAGTTCAGAGACTACAGGTGGTAGAAAATTCAGCAACCAGACTACTGATTGGGACAAGTTATAGGGAGTTTATAATTCCCATGTTATAGCAACTGGGCTCAATTCTGGGCCCAATTCAAAGTGCTTGCTATTACTTATAATGCCTTATAATACTTATAATACAGCTTGAGTCCAGGCTAACTGAAGTACCATATCTTCCCTGTACAGAATGAGCCTCAGCATTTAAGATTGTCAGCGGAGGCTCTTCAATTGTTATTATGACCAGTGCAGGCACTGCAGATGGGAAATGGGAGAAGGTCTTCTCTGTGGGACGTTCTAGGTCAGGGATGGCGAACCTATGGCACGGGCGCCAAAGGTGGCACTCGAAGCCCTTTCTGTGGGCACCCAACATAGCCCCTTCAAAGCCACCTTTATACAGGTTAAATTACTGTATTAGCACTTTGCTAACAAATTAGTAGGTTTTTAACTGCAGTTTGGGCACTCGGTCTTTAAAAGGTTTGCCATCACTGTTCTATGTTATGGAATGCTCTCCAGCAGGAGAGCAGGCTTGGCTCCTCCCTTTATCCTTCTGCTGATCACTGAAGAACTATCTTTTCAGGCAGGTTTTTAACAATCATGATTGACTCCCGGAATGCCTCCTTAGAGCTTAGAGTTCTTAACTCTTAAGAGTTAGAGTTTTTAATGCTTACTTTTTATTTTCCAATTGTATTTTAGTTAGCATTGAATCTGTTTTTTAATGTTTAGCTCAAGTTTTCAATTCTATTCATTTTTAAATTATAAGCTGCCTGGGGACCTCTTATCACCCGTAAGATGGCCTGTAAATAAAACCAGAAAGCAAATAAATAAACTGATTGCTTTTTAAAAAGTATCTTTCATGGTTTGCTGTTTTCTAAGTTTTGTGTAGGGGGTGTCTGTCTCCTCCTCCCCCATATTCTCACACTAACTGAAGAGAAAAGGTTATTCTTTGCTTTTGTTTTGGATTTTCATCCCCTATTCCTTTTTTAAATTAGTACCCAAACTTTCATAGAAATAGGGGGATAGCTTTGGACCATACTAGAATCTTTTGCTGCAAAATTTCCAAAGGCTCACACCTGCAAACTTCTCCCAGTGGAGGGCCAGGCTGCAAGCTAATTTAAACACTTTGCAATTCTATGCTGTGGCTGTTTCAGAAATGAAAGGCCCCAAGGAAAAGCAGAAGTTAGAATGTGGAAGGAGAATGGCTCTTTCCCTCCTTCTGTTCAGGAAATTGTTGAAAACAAAACTATTCAATGCTGCCTTCAACAGCTGTGTCTCTCAGGTGCTGTTAATATTAATATTTTACTTTATTTTACTTTTTTGTCTTTTCTTGTTTCCCCCTCCCTCCTCTCTTTTGTAGATTTTGAAATTTGCCTTGCTGTTATATGTATTGCTATGTGGGGTGTCTAGGATTTTTAAACATGTATGTATGTATGTAAGTAAAATTTACAGCAATGGCAGTAATCTTGAAGAGCTAACTGTTGAACGACTTGTCTGTGTAAAAGGTTGTCACACTAAAAATAAGTATGTATTTATTATTCTTCCTTTTCCCCACCCAAGGTGGCATGCATCATCAAAACAACTTTTATTAGTGGGGGAAAATCATTAAAATAGTCTCTTTCCTAGCTATGTTGCAGTCCCTAAAACCAACTGAATTCCTGTTGGAACTGTGATAAGAAGGTCTGTGATGAGAAGCACTGTCCATCCACCAGTATTTTTTTTAAATCAGTGGCAGCTCTGTCAAAAGAACAAGGGCATTTAGTGTCTAATTCTGTCCAGCCAAAAAAGACAAAGGGCAGCAAAGAGCTAAAACAGAAATTCCATAGCGTATGGTTCTGTATAGGAGTCAAACAAATGCATCACAGACTCAATTTGTATTCATCACTCCACAAATACAAGGGAATTCTTTATCAACCTAGAACAGGCATGTCCAAACTTTGGCCCTCCAGATGTTTTGGACTGCAACTCCCACAGTCCTTTGTCATTGGCAATTTAATCTTAGAATTCTGGAAGTTGCAGTCCAAAACATCAGGAAGGCTGAATTTTGGACATGCCTGACCTAGAAGGAAAAGCTGGTGAAGAAATACTGACAGCCAATGGTGACTGCAGGTGTATACAAGTGATTAGAGCATTTAAAATGTGAATAAACCTATTAAGTAAATGTCTTGTTTTGTTGTATGTTTAGATTATTTTAAATAAAATTAAAAAATGAAATAAAAAATTAAAGTGTGAATTGCTCAGTCAAGCTTATATCAACAATATCAGTGATGTTCTCCACTCTATGTACCCAATATGTATTGCAAAATGCTAATTGTCTCAGTATTAGACAACAGAGTTTTTTTCTGTACAATGGAAAATTCACAATAAAGAGAAATAATGAATTACATTTCAAAAGTTTTAACTGTGATGGTGTATGTGAACTGAGTCTTTTTTGTCACAATATGTAAAAGTTGACAAATATATGTAATGTATATTTAACAGATGGAAAAGAGAATTGTAAGATGGAGGCAGTTAAATCTCCAGTCTCATGATGTTATCCACAAGTGCAAGGGATTAGTAATCACCAGCATGTTATGTGATTAAGCACAGATGGAATAGTTTATAACATCATGGTTGCATCAGATTGAGATAAGTGATGACTCATATCTGATGGGGTCTGTAACTGTATATAAGCACTAGCTGATAGGTTTTGTTGTCCCAGAGCAGATAAAGTGTGTGTTGTATAAGTTATGTTTTGCAGAACAGTTTGGAGTTACAAGAAGACAAAGGCAAGCTGCAAAGTTATTTCTCTCTGAGGCTTGGAAGGGAACAGGAGAAAGCAGCTGATAAGATAAGCCAAGCAAAGCAGAGTGTTTGAAAGAAAGCAGAGGAGGCTGAAGACGCTGAAGGAAGTGTTGCAGGAACGGCAGATAAGGAGCCGGCACTATCAGCGAAGATGGCAAGTATTAATCTATCTTCAATGCCTCTGGTCAAGCTTTCTGATACCAATTTTCTAAATTGGGCCATGCATATGAAGCATTTCCTGATATTCCATGATCTGTATGAATATGTGGAAAATCAGTTGGAAGAAGATTCTGATGAGCAGAGTCAAAAGCAGGATGCACGGGCTATGTCAATAATCATGTTGTCTTTGGAAGATTCACAGTTTGTTTATGTTAAGGAAGCCAAAACTGCCTACGAAGCTTGGATGGCCTTGAGAGCCGCGCATATCAAAGACACAGCTGGGACCAAGATATCCTTGATGAAGCAATTATTCCGGACAAGGATGAGCCCAGGAGAAAATATTTCAGATCATGTAAGAAAAATAAATAATATATTTCACCAGTTATCTGAAGTAGGCATTCAACATGATGAAGAATATAAATGCCTTGTGATATTGTCAAGCCTGGATGAATCGTATGACAATATAGTAATGGGGATGGAAGCTTTGAAAAGTGAAGATTTATCTGTCTCTTATGTCCAATCAAGGCTGCTGCAAGAGGAGCTGAGAAGAGCAGACTCTAAAGTAAATAATAAAAAGCCTGTGCAAACTTCTGGAGATACTGTCCAGGTGGTAAGAAAATGTTTCAATTGTGGGAGCGATAAACATGTTAAACGTTTCTGTGACAAAGGAAACAAGAAACAGAAACAGAGAAATGTTGCTGTTAGACGCCGGGAGAGTGAAGGACACCAGGTGTCTGTAATTAATGAAAACAATGAACAAGAGTGCTCATTTGTGGTAGACTCTGGAGCCAGTATTCATTGTGTAAACAAGAAATATTTGTTTGAAAAACTAACCTTGTTTAACTCCAGAACGGTGACGTTGGCAGACGGAACACGCACACAAGTATGTGGAGAAGGTAAAATATTTTTTAAACCTCTCAAGTGTATGTTTGAAAAGGTCCTATACATTCCGTTTCTGAAGAACAATTTGTTAAGCGTTCCCATGCTTGTGAAAAATGGTTTTGAGATGCAGTTCAGTGAGGGCAGATGCACAATTCTCAAGGATAGAACCACAATGAGCACTGGACGGCTGCATGACAATTTGTTTGTAATTAGCACAGCTGAGAGTTCTCTGTAACTGTATATAAGCACTAGCTTGTATCATGGCAGACTGGGTCTGTCTATGGTGAGAGACAGTACCCCACACTCTGTTGCTTGTATATATTGCTTGGTATTTTGCTGTATGTATATTTTGATGTATATATGGAATATAAGAGTTTTACTCTAATCCATGATTTGTCATTGTGTTTTCTCTAAATTCTGCTATATGCTTATATCAGTTTAACTACACTGTATTCCACATCTTTCTGCTGTGTTAACCTGCTGCTTAAAGATAAGCCGCTGATACTTTTAGCTTACCAAGCAAATGCAGTGCTAGCCCACAGAAATGACATCAACAGGGACTTCCAGTTTCCGGTTTACCACAACAAGACGTCTTGATAAGCCCTCTGGCTTATCAAGCTGAATTTCCCCAGATAAACTGGATCCTGGTAAGGGTAAGCCCACTTGTAGTGGGGGTGAAAAGAGGCAGAATCTGGGGGCTGTGAAGAATGTGGTGGCAGACTTCACAGTTCTAGAAATAGCCTAATCTCCCTGTTGGGGTAAGTCCAGCGGCCAAAATGGCGAACGGTCTTCAGCTGCAGGCTGCTGAGTATGTAAATAATCTTGGACTTTATGAAGCTTTATTGCCATGAGTAAGACAGTTTCCTTTTTCTCTGCTTCACCCCATCACTCTACAAGAGAGATATCTTGGTGACACCCTGGTTTTCGTTCTTCATTAAGCTTCTTCAATAAGCTTTAATACCCCCTTCCCGAAATGGCAGCTACAATTATGAGGAGAGAATAAATAATGACCATGACACTAATATAGAAGTGACTTTTCTGATTACTGCATCATGCTTTCAGCATTTTCAGTTGGTAAATCACTTTGAAGAAAAAAGGGAGAGGGAGCTTCCTTTTACAATATAAAACTCATTTCATATACAGATATTGTGTTCATCGCAAACAGCGGTCTCTGACCTTGGACAGTCTAAATGCTTAATGTTTTCAAAACATTCTTAGATATCAGACGGAACACTCTTTTCTCTCCCTGCTCTCTCACCTACACAGCTCCCTCTTTGAAGCTCAGTAGAACTGAAAGATTAACCCTTTGAACTGATAACGACAAGAATCAGCTGGGAAACAATGACAGGTCAATAAATTGATGATTTGCTACTCATAATGCAAATAGTATTGGACTATTTACAGGCTGAACTTTCTTCTGAATGTTCTTCTGAACCTGCTTTTGAGTGGAACAGGGAGCTAGATCAGAGCATTAATCCCAATTCCCAAGATTATGATTCACAGAGCAGCACTGTGGGAGATATTCAGGAGGGGTATCTGGAAGAGGTGGAGAGTATAGAGTTTGGCCCTGCTTTGGAAACTGGACTTTCTCTTGAACCTGAGTAAAAGGCAGAGGAGAGCCCCAAAATTGGTTTTGTTTGGAACATGAAACTACAGCAGAGCACTGAAATGTTGGAGAGGACTGTGCAACCTAGCCTTACTGGGGAAGCTTCTACTTCACAAGAAGGATGTTTGGATAGGTCAAGTGTTGAGAGGATGGGAATTGACAGATATGCACGGTTCATGGGGACAATGGATCTATCAGGAAAGACTACAATTTGGTTTAATGATTCGATTATTTAGAAGATCTGTTTTTTTGTTTGGCCAATGATGAAACTTTGAAGTCCTGGTTGTCTGGTATATTAGAGACACACCACCTATTACCTATTATTAGTTATTAATGGATTGTAATGGATTGTAATGGAAACCAGTGAATAGAAAAGTGTACTATAATAGACTAGTTTAAGACTATTGCCAAGCTAACCTTATATTTGCCAAAGCAGACAGGTCACTGTAAGACAGAAATCTGCTTTTTGTATCTGGACCATCCTTAAAATATTAAATGAATATTAAGATGTGAAAATGGAAAGGAGAGTGAGATTACCAGCCTGAAATGATAATCTGTTTGACCTCCAAGAGGAATATACTAGCCAAGAATAGCAAATTTTAAATGCATTACAAAACTGAGAGACCAAGATATAACTCTCAGTCTCTTTAAAAAGAGAGGTGTGGGTGGGTGAGGGAGGGGGAGCTTCTCTCACATTGCTTCACCCTCAGGGTTACTGTGTTCAGCATCTTGGCAGGTCGGAGGGTTGGGGTGGCGGGGTGGCCATTGTGTATAGGGAATCCCTTTATGTCAGCAGATCCACGATGTTGGTGAGTCTGGGCTTAGAATGTCTTCACCTTGTGGTGGGCCAGAGGGACAGGTTTGGGATCGTGCTTGTGTACCGTGCTGTACCGTGACCCTGCACTGTCCCTTCCAGAGCTCTCCGAGTTCATCTCGGTGGCACTATTGAGGTCCCCCCATCTGCTGGTGGTTGTGGACTTCAATGTGCATGTCTAGTCTGAGCTGTCGGGAGTAGCTCTGTAGTTCATGGAGTCCATGGCCTCCATGAACCTGTCCCAGTTTGTCATCGGTCCCACTCACAAGGGAGGACATACCTTGGACCTGGTTATTGCCTCCATGTCTGTGGGCTTTGATCTGGGGGTCGGGAGGTTGTGTGCCTGACCTGTGTCATGTTCAGATCATTATCTGCTGACTTTTCCCCCATTCAATTGCCACCCCACCCCGCCCCGCAGGGAGCTGGGCCCTTCCATCTGGGCCCGCCCACGAAGGCTCCTGGACCCAGCACAGTTTTCGGAGTCCTTTGGGGGTTTACCGGACAGTCTGGTTGACGATACAGCTGACTCACTGGTTGATAGGTTGTATGAGGATGTTGCCTGGGTAGTTTACCAGATCACCCCCAAGTGCCTTATCCAATGCTGAGCCCGCCCTTCTCCATGGTTCACCACAGAGTTGCGGGTGATGAGGCAAGAGTGGGGGGGGGCTAGAGAGCAGATGGCAGAAGGCTCGGATGTCTTTGAATTGGGCTGTGGTTAAGGCGTTGTCCGGTCACTAATCTCAAGCGATCAGGGACACAAGGAGATATTTTGCCTCCCTGAGAATTGGTAAGGCCTCGAACCGTCAGGCTGAATTGTTCCAGGTGGTTCGAGACCTCACCAATCCCAATCCGCTGGGGCCTCCTCCTACTGATTTCACTAGTGAGACATTCACAGCCTTTTTAAAATCTAAGATAGAGGCCATCTGTGCCGAGCTGGACACCGGTTGCATGGATCCACCCTCTGATGTGGCCAGTGCCTCACCACCTGGGTTGCCCCAGTTTGTTGAGTTTGGGCCTGTTACACCAGTGGATGCCTCCAGGGCCCTGGGACATTGCAGGCCTGCAGCCTCTCCATTCGACCCTTCCCCTTCCTGGCTGATCAAGACGGCCGGAGGGAGCATGCCGAAATGGGCTTCACTAATTGCCACCGCATCCTTCAGAGATGGGATTTTTCCCAGTCGACTGAAGGAGACGGTGGTGAAGCCCATTATCAAAAGATCTGGCTTGGCTGTAGATGATATGTCTAACTATCGTCTTATAGCCAATGTTCCCTTTATGGGCAAGGTGATCGAGCGGGTTGCCGCCCTACTTCTCCAGTCGTTCCTGGAGGAGAACCATGTCTTGGATCCTTTCCAATCTGGGTTTAGGCTGCATCATGGGACTGAGACGGCACTGGTCACTCTGCATGATGATCTGTTGAGGAGGGCCAACAGGGGTTGCTCTACCCTGCTGGTCCTTCTTGACCTGTCAGCGGCTTTTGATACCGTCGACCACAGTATCCTCCTTGGGCAGCTTTCTGAGATGGGGATCGGGGGTCTGGCCTTCGGCTGGCTCCGCTCTTTCCTTGAGGGCCGCACCCAGTGTGTGAGCTTGGGGAGTGACTTGTCATCCCCCTGGACACTCTCTTGTGGGGTGCCACAGGGGTCAGCTCTCTCCCCAATGCTCCTTAACATCTATATGAAGCCACTGGCTGAGATCATCCGGAGTTTTGGTGCTTGTTGTCATCAGTACGCTGATGACACACAGTTCTATCTCTCCTTTTCCACCTGTGCAGTGGAGGCCGTCCAGACCCTTGATCGCTGCCTGGCTGCAGTTTTGGACTCGACCAGGGCTCACAGACACAAGCTCAACCCTGGAAAGACCGTGTTTTGTTCTTTGGGGGTGGCCTGGATGGGTACAGTGGCCCTCTTCTCAGTCTGGGCGAGTTCGCCCTCCAGCTGGTGCAAAGAGTGAGGAGTCTGGGCATCGTCCTGGATCTGGATTTGTCCCTGGACTCCCAGGTGGCAGCCGTGACCAGGTCAGCCTTTTACCATCTTAGGCTTATCACCCAGATTCGCCCGTACCTTGATGGGGACTCCCTGAGGACAGTGGGTTGGATTACTACAACGCTCTCTACATGGGGTTCCCCTTGAACCTTGTTCAGCAATTGCAGCAGGTCCAGAATGCGGCGGCCAGGTTGGTGGTTGGTGCGCATAGGTTTGACCGCATTACCCCCATCCTGGCTCACCTGCACTGGTCGCCCGTTGCCTCCCGAATAAGGTTCAAGGTGTTGGTTTTGGTTTACAAAACCCTCCATGGCTTGAGTCCTGATTATCTGGCAGAGCGTATTTCCCAACGATTAGATCTGGCCCAACCCACCTGATCCTCCTTGGCCCTCTTGCTCCAGGTCGCCACCCCGAAGGAGGCCAGCAAGGTGACCACTCACAAACGGGCCTTCTCAGTGGCTGGCCCGTCAATCTGGAATTCTCTGCCAAGTGAGATACAGCAGGCACCTTCGTGGGCATCTTTTAGAAAAGCACTGAAGACCTGGCTATTTAGGGATGCCTTCGGTAATTGCTAAGGGAGTACCGGTATCTTTTCCCCCCCTTCCTTCTGCCTCTTGCCAACATTGTTTTGTTTGTTGTAGATGACATTGGTTTTAATTTTGTGTAAACTGCCCAGAGTTCCCGCTTGGGAAATAGGTGTGGTATACAAGTTTGAAATAAAAAATAAAAAATAAAAAATATATCCTATTAAATATTAGTCTCAGCTATATTGATATAATATTTGAAAGTTGATAGAATTTAGGTGAATAGATAAAATATAATGGGTTGATGATGTTTATTATTTACTAAATCTTATAGATTAGGTAGGATATCTTAAGTCAAACTTACTATCTTCACCCTTTGTACTAGATGAAAACAGATATAAATGTATGCCTATCATATATTGAGCTAGACAAAGAGATTTTAAGGTGCTTAGTAAAATGAAGAATTAAGAATAAATAGGCTATCTTAATACTGTACTTTGTTATTTTCACTTTTTGCACTAGGTGAAGATGGAGATAAGTAATGATGAATACAATGGTGGAAAAGAAACATGTAAATTTGGAATATTCCTAACACTTGGGCTAAAACATTGGGGAAATGTTTGTATTTTAACTATGTAACATGGCAACACACAAGCGATGTATTTGTTTTAACTTGTTATATTTATAACATACAATAAAATACTTTTTTTTTAAAAAAAAAGAAAGAAGCCTTGACCTCTGGCATCAACACTTAACGCATCAAGAATCAAAGGCAATCCTCCGACTGTAGAATCACATTCTTGCTAAGGAATAGAGTTCAACCCAACTGATGCAAATAACACAGATAGATAAACAGTGTCACAAAAAGGGTACTAAACCCAGTGGTTCCCCAGGCCCTGTATGACAGAGGGGAGGTCAAAGAGCATCCTAGTGGTTGTCATCACTAGAGAGCATCTTGTGCTGCAGCCATGCAACTATATTTGGAGATCCCAAAGCAATTGTGGTGGAATCATGGTAGAGCTTCAAACACCATGACAGTTGTTCCGCAGATTGAGCCTAAAAAGGTTAGTGTTATGTATCACGTGGAAGCTAAAAGTAGGGCAGAAGAAACAGTGAGGCATCTAAGAAAACATTGCTTTGTATGGACAGAATTGCTAATGGAAATGAGGATGATGTGGTTTCCTGAAGCAAAACACTGAGTGCCACTTTGTCACAAATTTTCAGTTGGTGCACTCTAACTGTTTTTTCCTCCCCTTTTCACTTCATAAAAATTCCATGTTCCCAGATTCATCTCAGTTGATGTTTTCTCAGTTCCTTTCTTCCTCCTCTGTACCGAAGCAGTGCTCTTTTAACTTAATTCACCATCAAAGAAATGTGCCCAGACTTTTCTATTTTCATCCAAATTAATCAATAAACCTGGTCCCTGCAGCTGAGAGGTATAGCTTGATATCAAAACCTTTTAAAAGATACCACTTCTTTGCTATCAGTAACTTGACAAAGTTGCAATGACCTAGAGCAAACCTTGTGAATTTTAGCGAGGGAATGGAGACCAAGCTCATCAATCTTTCTCACCCTCTACCCAACTCCGTTTCTAAGGGCATAAACATAAAAGAAGCCTTTGTAGTGATTCCGACTTTTTTTATCAAGCAAAATGCAAAAGGGGGAAGGGCCCTCGGGTAATGAAATGCTTCTAGTTAAAGTCCACATTGTGCAATTAGATGGCTGGGGAATGGGTGGAATATGCCTGGGATACTCCACGGGAAGAAAAGCAACAGCAGCAGTATTTAGTGACCTTCTTGTAGATAGCTTTTTTCAAATATGCTACAGGACAGAGATTGGAGAATTTTTCCAGGTCAGAAGTCAGACAGACACTACTTCAGAATGTACCATATTATTGTTTTCCATGTAAACTGGTACATTCTGTGTGTTTTTTTTAAAAAAAGATAGAGATTAGTTACTCATATTAATTTCTTAGTTTGTTTCATACTGAGGGTCAAATATGATGATGTCCCATGTCTGTAACAAAGAAGACTAAAATGTTTGTTTATTCTAGCACCATGTTCCTCAGCTTGTTTGGTGATTGATTATTGGGTGAGCAAGGAGCTTCATTTGCAAGTTGATTGTTTCTATGAAACAGGTATCTCAGGGTGCTTTTCCACACATTTGATCAATTTGCAGAACCAGGGATCAGGATCTTTAAGCCAGCCTGATTGGCTTTCAGCAAGATACATAACCCCAGGTGCCTTTAAAAACTGGAGAATGTAGGTACTGAGACCTTCTTCAGGGATTTTCTTCATATAGATAGATACATAGACAGACAGATCAAAGGCACGACTTTGCCATGTTTGATGAATTCTTGCAAATTCTGACATAGAGAGATGGATAAAAACTTTCCAACTTTCTTGGAACATTCTGAATTTTAAACAGAGGTTTACCAATATCAGTTAACAGACTGAAAAGATCTACCCCCCCCCCCAAAAAAAAAGAGTTTAGCTTCCAAATAAAAACTTTACAAACTTTTAATAGAGTTTAAGCATCAATCTCTCAGCATGTATACCCATCAGGCTATCTTCAGTACAGTGGACCCTTGTATAACGAACAGCTTGTATAACGAAAAATCCGTGCAACGGAAAAAATTTCCATCCCCCCTCCCCCTCCCCTCCCTGTCCAAAATGGGTGCAGGCACTCTCTGGGGCTCCTTACCGAAGATGCAAGCTGACAATGGAGGAGGAGGAGGAGGAGGAGGAGGGCTAGGTCAGCCTGCTCGGCTTGCCTAGGCACTCACAGCAAAACTTCCTCAGGGGTGCGCGCTCATCTTTCCCTTCCCCCTTTCCGTCCCTCTTTCCCTTCCCCCTTTCCGTCCCTCTTTCCCTTCCCCCTTTCCGTCCCTCTTTCCCTTCCCCCTTTCCGTCCCTCTTTTCCTTCCCCCTAACCGGGCGGTTTCGCTTTCCCCCGAGCAGCAGCAGCAGCAGCAGAAGAGAAGCGTCTCTGCCGTCCCTTGCTGCGCGCTCAGGTCAGGAGCAGATAGAGAGAGGGAGAGGGAGAGGGGAGTGTGTGTGTGCGTGTGTGTGCGTGCGTGTGTGTGTGTGTGTGTGTGCGTGTGTGTGCGCGCGTGTGTGTGTGTGTGCGTGTGCGTGTGCGTGTGCGTGTGCGTGTGTGTGTGTGTGTGTGTGTGTGTGTGTGTGTGTGTGTGTGTGTG
>JAHTLZ010001946.1:0-14135 GCA_023846285.1 Phrynocephalus versicolor
TGGTGTGTGTGTGTGTGTGTGTGTGTGTGTGTGTGTGTGTGTGTGTGTGTTCATTGTCTGTATCTGTCCTTTTTTTATGTTTTGTGCTTTATCATGTTTTATGTTGTGTTCCTCATTTACATCACTCTCCACCTGGAGTGGCAGAAAGAGATCTACTCCTTCAGTATGGTCCCATGAACCAGTAAAAAATCTTTCTCAGCCCCATACCTGTCTATCTATCTCATTCACTCACTCACTCATTCTGTCTCTTTCTCTCTCTCTCTCTTTCCCACTCTTTTAGGCCCATAAGTAGCAAGGCTTTGTATGGTATTTATGTATTTGAATATTTTTAACCACTGAGCCCCTGTGCTCACGACCTGGGGTTCAATCCCAGGTAGCAGGCTCATGGTTGACTCCGTCTTCCATACTTCTGAGATCAGTAAAATGAGTACCCAGCTTACTGAGGGGGGGGGGCTGAGGGGAATGTGTAGCCTGCATACTGTAATTAAAAACTCTAAACTGCCCAGAGACTATTTGAAGTGGTATGGGGTGGTATATAAGCAGAAAACTTTGAATATATTTTTAAATATTTTTACCCCACCTTTCTCTTTGGAAAAGGACCCAAGGTGGCTTACAATAATGAGAGAGAATATACAGCCCAGAACATTTATGACATATTCAAGTTAAGAACAGGGAATTAGAAGAGGCATCTCACAACATTAAAAGGCAACAATAAAGCTACAAAGAACACACAAAAAGAGAAAAAATCCATTATGAGGGGTGGAAAGTAAAAATGGAAAACTGGTGTTCTTATGAAATCACTCAATGTAATCATGTATGGTAATTCAAATAAAAGTCACATAACAGATAGTCCCTCATTCAGGGAAAACTAGCCTGCAGAGGAAGGTGTTTGACTGCGACCGGAAAGACAGCAGAGACAAGGCAGTCCTGGCCTCCAGTGGGAGGGAGTTCCAAAGTCTGGAAGCAGCAACAGAGAAGGCCCTTTCATGTGTTCTTATGAGATGCACCTGTGAAGGTGATGGGATGAAGAGAAAGGCCTCTCCTGATGATCTTAGCACCTGAGCTGGTTCATATATACCATGAGATTCGATCTTTGACATAGTTTGAACCCAGCCCATTTTGTGCTTTGTAGATTAAGATCAGCACCTTGACTTGTGCCCAATAGCTGGTTGGCAGCCAGTGGAGCTGCTTTAGTAGGGGTTTGATCTGATTGTCCCAGTCAGCAATCTGGCCTCTGCATTTTGGTCCCGTTGAAGTATCCTGAGACTTTCCATTGGCAGCGCCACATACAGCACATTACAGTAGTCCAGCTGGGATTTTACTAGGGCATGCGTCGCAGTGGCCAGAGGAGATTTCTCAAGAAATGGACATAACTGGCATACTAGTTTTAGTTTTGGAAATGCACTCCTGGCCACAGCTGTGACCTGGGCATCTAGCCTCAAGGATGAGTCCAGGAGCACTACAAGCTACCCACCTCTTTTCTATATATGTACACACAAAGATACATTTATGTATCTCTTTTATGGTATCTGTACGATATCATCAACAGTGGGTGATGAATACAGAATTCATTACAATTGTATCAAATTTCCCTATTCTTTAAAGTAATTTCAAAGCACTGGAAGAAATGATTCCGTTTGCTCATAAAGTTTTAGTGAACAGCTTCTCAGATAATGCTTTTTAGTTGTCTTGTCAACTTATATTTGTTTAACCAGAATCTGTTCTTTTTGCCAGTTTTACAATTAGAAGGTAATTCAAAATTTTGTGGAGATAGATCGCTTCAGATCTTCCATAGCTGCCTAAAACACTTGTTGATCTCCTGAAGTCTCTTACTTTCCTTCTGATAACTATTCACCAGAGTGGCCAACTCTGCTGGCTGATTTGGACCTTTACAACTTGAGATTGTTCTCTTTTTAATTGCAAACCTTGTATTTTAGATAATATGTCCCACAATTCGTCATTTGTCCAATGGTTCAGTTCTTTTAGATAAATTTTCTATGTATTCTTGAACATTTTCACAGCCAGGATCTGATAGCTATTGTGAATTTTTTGGGCTGTTTGGCCGTGTTCTGGAAGTTTTTCAAACTTTGCAAACTGTGCAAACTGAAACTGTGAAGCTGAATTCCTCCACACTGAATTCAGCCATTAGACCCTACAGCCAAATGGCTATTCCAAGAATGAAATCAAAAGATCCATCAACTGAAAAAACAACACCAAACTGGAGAAGAAAAGCAGCCCCCAGCAAACAAAGTATTTCTGCCATACATAAAAGGAGTCACGGACTGCATGGACAAAGAGTTGGAAAAAAAACGCAACCTACAAACAGTATTTAGAACCACCACAAAAATACAACAGATAATACGGTCAGCAAAGGACAAAAGGAATCCACTTGCCACTGCAGGAGTATACTGAATAAGATACCTTGTAGTTGTAGCAAGGTATATATTGGAACTAGACATGGGCATGACTCGGCGAAATTTCCGTTTCCGTTTTCTGTTTCTGTTTCCGTTACGTAACAGAAATGGTAACGATAATTAAGCCGTCAGAACTCGAACTCGAACCGAAAAAAGAAAAATTTGGTCGGGTTTTTCGTTTTCGTTTGTGGCATCGTGGCGATCGCGCAATGCGAAGCACAGAAAAAGTTTTTAATTTTTTTTTTTAAAAAACCCCGACTCCCGGCCAAAAAAGCAGGCCTGCCTGAGGCTTTGCCACCTTCCAGAGGGGTGGTTTCTGGGGGGTCCCTGGCCTTCCCCCCTTCTCCTGTCCTGGGCTGCTTGCACCAGGCTGGGGGGGTCATCCTCGTCGTCTCGCCATGCCATGCGGTGGGGGGGGAATCCAAAATGGCGACCACAATTTTTCTTTTGAAATCGTGGTCAAAAACACACCAAATCACCACAGAAACAAGTGAAATTTATTTATTTTAAATGCCTGAATTTTAATAGTAGCAGCAGTGGGTTTTTATAGCAATAAAATGTCGTATTGATTTTATTTTATTTTATTTTATTTTTTATTTTTTTAGACCTGCCCATTTGGGCTGGGCATGGGATGCGACCATGCAATTTTTTTGAACCATTCCACCAATGGCATCACCAGGTTTTTGACTGACACTTCTGGATGTCTCGGAGGGCATAAAAAGCCGAGGCACCTTCCAGAAATCGTAGTCGGCTCGGGTGTATGGATGTGGTTGAGGGAGGAGGGCTGGCTGCTGGTGCTGGTGTGATCCGATTGAGATTGAGGAGGGAGGCTGGAGGCTTTAGGATTTAAGTTAGGCAGGCAGGGAGGGAATTGAATTTAGAAAATAATTTCTTTGATTCCCTACAGCTTTGTCTGCTGAAGGGAATAGCAGTTTATTCTTTATTTCTTCTCTGGCAGTTTGTGAGGATTTTTTTTTCTGATATTGGATAAAGGGGGAGGTTCGACTGGGAGTGGGAGGTGTGGATTTATTTTAAATATATATTATATACTACCATTTATTTTCTATTTTCACAGCTTCAATTTGCTTGCACACACACACATTTGGGGTGCAAGCCAAGAACAGAACCTCTATCCTAAGTGATATCCTAACTGCCCACTCGCCCGCCCGCCCGCGCCGCCACCCGCCTGCGGCTCGCGCTGCCGCCTGCCCACTCGCCTGCCCGCAGCCGCCGCCCACCCACTCCCCCGCCAGTGCCTCCCCCCTGCCGCTGTCGCCACCTGCCCATGGCCCCCCGCCACCGCTGCCCGCCAGCACCTCCCCCCTGCCGCCTGCCGCCCACCCCGCCCGCCACCTAGGCCGCAAAAACACCTAGCGCCGGCCCTGATTGCAGGACACCCCTATGCTCTGGGAAGTCAAATCGCACTAAATCGCGGTGGAACCGACAAACAAAATGACAAAACAACAAATTTTTGAAAAATTTCGCGACAAACGGAAATGACCCAAAACGGACCCGTTCCAACAAACGAAAACTCGAAACGTCATTTTTTCTGGTCGTGCCCATGTCTAATTGGAACCATAAAGTGCAGCATCCAGACCAGAATCAAAGAAAATGAAATATACTGCAGACTAAAAATACCCAAAAAACCTGCAGTAGCTGAACACACCCTGAAACAAGTTCAATGATTCCCACCCAGCCACAAGCACCGGTCATCAGTTCACACAATAGAACAGCTAACAACACCCATCAACTACAGAGATGGATTGCTGCCACCCCTGACTGCAGTGAAACTTCTTAATTCCTCCATCATAATACAATAACTAACACCTATTCTCCCACATAGGACAAGTTTCCTCTTTCCCACAACTTTAAAAACACACAGTCTCACTCACTCTATAGCCCAGAGCACAGAGAGAACTCCTTGTTCCCATGCTCCCTGCCCTTGGAACATGGCCAAACAGCCCGAAAAACTCACAACAGAAATTTTCCATCTTCATCAGCAATCTGATGAAGCTCATCTGCAATCTGCCTCTGCCTTTTTTCCTCTCTGGGAAAAAAAGAGAATGGGATCTGGACATACAAAAGAAGATTGCAGGCCAGATGAGGACTTTCTATGGACCGTAGAAATATTTAAAAGCTCTCTCTGATGTTCCTAAGGATTTTTACAGCCCTGCAATATTCCTCACCTGTAGCTGAAGATAACTCTCCCTTCACGAGATCCTCCACTGTAGTTTGCCTACAGTGCCTTAAATTGGACCTAGGATAAGTCCACTGAATCAGTGCAGCCTACAAAGCTGTTGACTCACCAAATGCCCACTGATTCAATGGCCCTCTTCTTCTTGTGACTCACTGTGCTACGCAAGAGTTTCAGCCAATGTATCTAATGCTCCATCCTGTTGCAAAACAAAGTACACAACCATAAACCCCAAATTCAGAAGAACTGGCTGATTGTTAAGAAATATTGTTAAGCAAGATATTAACAACTCCATTAATAAGCAGATGCTCTAAAAATACATAAATTGTATCTTTTGCACAAAAAACAGGTGGTTTTTGTCCAAAAGATCTTTTGCACCAATAGGAAAACTCATTCCTTCCCATTCTTCCTGTGAGGGAGAACAATTTTGCAACCCCTCATCCTTGCCTGTGAGGGCAAGATAAGCTCAGACAGGAACATTGCCCTGTAGTAGTTCAATTACAGTACTGCAGCCAAGACTCTACTCTGAGTTCAGTCCTGATGGGCTCAGGTAGGCAGCTCAATGATGACCCTTAGTAAATTGATTACTCAGCTTGCTGGCTGGGTGGGGCAAAATATTAAGTTTGCATAATTAAATTGCAAACCACCCAGCGTACATGTAAGTCCTATGGGACAGTATATAAGAAGCACACTATGTTTTTTTTTATACATCTCTATTCTCAGGTTCCCATATCTACTGCTCCATGCAGCTTTTTTCTGCTTTTGCATGGGCTTTTGGGTATTGTTAGCTGTTTCCCACTGAAAGGTAAAAGCTATGATGAGCTATATTTACCCTCCTCCTTTGACAGTTTGTGGTAAGTGAAGAGCATGCAATTTGAGCTTGAAAAGTTATTTATGAAATATAATTTACTGTAACAACCCATCCACAGTACTTGTTACTGTTAAAATCACATTGTTTTAGTAACTCAACCCATTACTTGTTGATTCTTCTTTCTTTTTAAACCCATATAACAGGATCAGAAATGGCTTAAAATTTGGAAACAATCTCCCCACTGCAATCCAAAATATCACCACCACCCCATGCCAAATAACAAGAAAATATGGGTAAAAGTAGAAAACACAATAAGGGAAAAATTAAAAACATTATCAAGACAAGGGTTATATTATTTGTTAAAGGAAGGGTGTTACAGTACACATCTATTATTCTGACGGGGAATGTTACCTGGAAAACATTATTTCTAAATTTTGATGCAGTTGTGCCACTCATAAGGAATGTAAATTGTTAACATTAGATAACATGAAAATTGTTTTTCAAGCCTTTTTTTTCAGATACCCACTCAATCATCGACATTCAGAGGATCGTAACCTCTGTAATACGGTTTACATGGAGAGACTGTGTCTGCTTTTTAAAGAATGCATAGCAATATGGAATAAATAGTTTGCCAAAGGTCAGCCTGATACCTCTTCAAGTCATTATTTATTTCTCTAAAGGATGGAGGGCACTCTGGTAGCCACTTACAGAACAATGCATTTTCAATAGAGGTTTCTCTTCCTCCCCCACCAAGGCTGTTAGTGAGAAGGAGCCTGGCGTTCATGAGGCTGAAGCTGTACAGTATATCTAATTTTGCATCACTTTTACTTTCCCATCCTGGCTGCCCCAAGCCTTTTATAAGCCACCTTTGCATGTTGTGTGTTAACGTGGCTTTGAAGAGGTAGATGAATGTTCTAGATTCGAGAAGTACCATCAGCTATATTGTAAGCAACTACTTGGGGCTGACCTTTTGATCACAACATTCTTCCTATGTATTTGATGAGGACATTCAGTGTCACAGAACTCTGTATCTTGCAGGAAGGAAGGAGGAGGGTAGGACAAAGAGAGAAATGGGTGTCCCTTATTTTTGTCTCTCTCATTCTTCTATACACGCTATTGCACTCGATCGACATTGCTTAGCACATCGTAATTCATGTAATGTTGTGTATATCTAAAGAGGCACCAAGTACAATCACCCCATTCTATCTTACGTAGGGAGATTGAAGTCTGCTATGCAGGAGCGCACAACTTCAGAGGGCCAATTTTTATCTGCCAGAATCCAGCAGAGGGTGCATAAACCCACAAATATTTTTTTTTAAAATATGAAAAATTAATGTCTGTGGACAGTTGCTTCTGGCTCCCATTAAGTACATTTGGATTTTGGAAGACTGGGCCCTTCAAAATACTTTAGTGCACAACTATCCCTCATGGGCTTTTCTAAGACTTCAACAGGACTTCATTATAGTATAGAGTGGCCTTGGAGCAGCACTTTCCCCATAGGCATGGGGGATTGGATTCAGAAGCATTAAACAGCTCATCCCTGGTCCATCAAAATGGGAATGGGATTGGGCATGCAAAATGGGGACAGGGGGGATGTTATTTGGTAGAAGAAACTGAACTGGGAAACAAAACTAAATGCCTGCTAAAAGGCACATTCTGAAATAACTGCAGGAAATTATGTCTTCTTCTGGCATCATATAATGCATGGGCAGTGGGAAGATATTAGTACAGTGAAATGAACTCCCCCCCCCCATTTTATTAACTGATAGTGGTGTAGCACATATGGTTTCTCTTATTTTAAAACAACAATTCTGTGGAAACAGATGCAAATTGCAAACATGCAATTCATTATGTATTGCATGAAAGACAAAGCTGCCCTGCTTTCTTCTTAAGATAGTTTATAATTATACTTTGCCTTGTAATGTGCGTATCTTCTTCCTAGTGTTAACTTGCAGGTGTAGATCTGCTCTTCAGATCCTGAAATGCCACTTTGCTGAATCAACCATGTTGCCAGTGTGCTGGCTGATGATTTGCATGTCCCTATTGGCAGTTAATTGACATTTCTGTTTTGGTCACCCTTGTGGCGGATGGCCATCGGTTTTCAAGTTGTAAGCAGCTTTTGCAAGAGTGGAAGGTGCTGCTCTGAGGACACGTCTGTAGCAGTTAAGGCAGCTTTCTCTTATCTTCTCTGCAATTGTTATGGCAACTAGTTGTTGTCAGATAGTATCATCTGCGGTGTGTTTGAATAGGGACACACCCAATATCCAATGGAGCATACACATTTCCATGGCATGGAGATGGCTTTCTACGCCCATTATTACTGCCCGGCACTCTGTGCCTTACAGTGTGACTGGGTGAATGATTATCTAGTAAACCTTCAATTTGAAATGGATTGGCATTTGTCACAAAGCACAGCGGTGAGTTTTTGGCCAATGCACCTAAGCTGCATTCATCCTTGATTGTACATTATCACTAATGCTACTATCACCTTGGACATGGAAGGCAAGATACTGGCTGGTATCCACCTTCTTTAGGTTTGTCCATTTATTTGGAGTGTTCGGTGGGTGATAACAGACTCTCGGTACTCAGTTTTCTTGATGTGTAGGGGCAGTCCAAAGAGGTGGAGGTGGTCATTCCATGTCTGTTGCTATGTGTGTGCTGAGTCCAATTTCCAAAAATTTAACTATGCATAAATAATTTCAAAGCCTCCTTCTCTCTCATCACAATTTTTTTTCATACCATTCATTCTACCCTTTTTTCAGGACTGTCAAACTTCTAGTGTGTCTTATTTGAATTCCTGACATTTATTATTTTATTCTGTATGTTTTGGTTTCCTGAAAAATGGAAATAAAATTGTATACCTTGCAGTTTTTAATGTGGGAAATGAAGATCTGACGGCTTGTGTTGTGTGACAGAGAAATAATCTTATCTTTAGTGAAATTCTATTGTTTTGATCAGTTACAGGAGGAAAAAGGGAGGTGTAATAAATAGACCTCGGGTAAAGAAAATATGTATGAGATTCTAAAACAGTGCCCAGTTAAGCCGAGATGATTGGAAGGAGGCTGAATATATTTGATTGAATTAGATGAGACAAATTTAGCTAAAATTCAAAAATCAAATACTGTACAGTATTGTAAAAGTGCTGGGCTTGTTTGAATGGGTTTATTCTTTGAATGTCAATTGTTCACAAGGAACTTGCCCTTCAAGAGTATTGTCATCTACCTTTATGAAGCCATCTCAATTATATATATCTAATATATACAGTATATAGGTATATATAATATATAATATAAAATATATAATATAATGTGTGCGTGTTTTCCTACACACCTTTCCTGTTATTTTATTTATTTATTTATTTATTAGATTTCTGTACTCCTCCCATTAGTGCCATAGGCACTACTCTGGCTGGTCTTACATATATAACACATAAAATAGATAACATAAAGCATCAAAAGCATTAAAACCCACTGCAATAACAATATAAAGCATATATAAAACCATATCATAAAAATGGATAGGGGGAAAAAATCAGCCAGGATCTATGTGGAATGCTGATCTGTAGTATATGGTTTTTACATGCCTCCTAAATATAAACAGGGAAGGGACCACCTGAGCTCTTTCAGAAGCTTGTCCCTTAGAGTAGGATCTACCGCAAAGAAGACCTGACCTCTTGTAGATGACTTACAGTCCTCTCTTGGGGTTGCCACCCAAAGGAAACCACCTGGGGAGATCTTGTGAGTCAGGCTGATGACATTAAGGAGAGATGCTATGACAAGTGACATGGACCCAAGCCATGAAGGTGCACCAGAACCGGGATAATGTGGTTGAATTTACTCACACCCCATCACCAGTCTGGTTGCTGGATTCTGAACCCACTGAAGTCTCCTGATCAGGCCCCAAAAAAAGCTCCATGTAAGGGACATTGCAGTAGTTGATCTTGGAGATTACCAAAGTCTGCACCAAATTCCTGATGGAGACTTCATCCAGGTATGGATTTGGGCGATCATCAGCAGATTGAAGGTTGATCCTCCCTGCTTCCATTGCTGCTCAGGCCAGATCCAAAGCTAGAGTCACCTCAAAATGTCCACAGCCAAGCCAAAAACTTCCACTCCCCAACAAAGGACTACTCAGAGCCAGCAAAGTGGCACAGGAATGAGCTGGCTCAAAGTAGAAAGCACCATGATCCTCCTAGTGGGTGATGTCAACAAACAATTGGAATGGTGACTGATGACATCAAGCCTTCAAGGCCATTGCTTCTTGCTACCCCATGCTTTCTGGAAATTTTCCAAAGTCCTTCCCTTTGCTCTGCTTCCCTCACTTTGGAGGCACAAGCAATGTAAATGTGTTGTATGTAGGTTTACAAAATGCTAAAATAACTTCAATATAGTAAATGCTTATTTATTTATCTATCTATTTATTGTATTTCTTCCATAAATGCAAGGCAACAATGTACATAGTTCTCCTTGCTTATGTCTTCATAGGAGCAGCCCTCTGAGGTAAATCAGAAAGTGAAAATATGATTGGGCCCAGTTCACTCAGGGAGTTTTTAGGCTCAGTAGAAAGTAAAATTTTATCTATAAGGTCTTAATCCAATACAGTGGACCCTTGTATAACAAACGGTTTGTGTAACATAAAATCTGTACAACATAAACAATTCCGGAGATAGGGGAAATTTGCTTAACAGAATCACCTATGGGACGAATCCGTACAACATAAAAATGGTCGCAATTAGGGATTACTCTGTTTTCAATGCATTCCTATGGGAAATTTGTATAAAGGAAAATTTGCTTAACAGAATTTCATTTGGAACGAATTAATTCCTTTATACAAGGTACCACTGTATTTTAACCACTTTGAGGTGCTGGGCTTCAGGAAGGAAGGAGGGAAAAGGAAGGAAGTGTTTAAAAGAAACCCATCAAGGGCATGTCAAGATTGAGAAAAGGCGTCTTTGACAAAGCCAAGTTTGAAAGGCAAATGTTATTTTTATGGAAGACAAAGAGAATTTTTTTTAAAAAAAATGCTGAACTGCTTAGTATGACAAGAAGCCCTTCGTATGTGGTTGTCGACCCAGACTTGTGAATCCTTAACAGCAAAAGCAACCCTTAGCTGGAGGTATTTGTGAAAGCACAGAGATAAAAGCTTGCATTAAGGGAACAAGGAGGCTAATGAATCAATCATAATTATGTTATCACATTTAAAAATAAAAGCATGAAAGATGTTACCTCATTTATGTTCTAAGGACTTTAGTTGAATCAATAAGGTAACATTAGAATAAATTTAGATTTAATCATGTGTTTCAAATCAGGTTTTCTGCCTTGTTAGCTGGAGATCATCATTGCTTTCATTTAAAATTTGTACCTATCTCAGCTTCATTTAAGAACACAATGTGAACATTTTATTTTTTTTAACTCTCCCATCATTTTTCCTCTTTAGCTGAGTTGAAAAGGAAAGCACCTCACAAGGTTTCCTTTCCCTTCCCTCAAGTCACTTTTAAAAGATTGCTATTATCTCTTTATATTAAAGTGAACATATGCTGTTGAGCTTTTGTTGGTGATGCTTAAACTGGGATGTTGTTTCCTTTGGAGATTCTTTCTGCCAGTCATTAATTTACATTTTTTTGAAATCTTACAGAGAGCTCTTTGTTGATGCCTGTATTCATTTTGCCATGTTCTCTTTTCAGGTCAGATTTGAGAAGATTTTTCAAACAGCAAGTTAAGGAGAGAGAACAAAATCGGTGACATCTGCCAGTCACTTTCACTTCCCATCCTGTTTATCTATAACCTTTTCTGGTGATACCTCTCTTCTCTTATTCGCTGGGCCGAGTGTAGATTGTTCCTAAAGACCTGTGAAGAAACCAAAGAAATGACTTTCAGTTCCAGGTTTGCCTAGCTTGTCTCACTCTGTATTTCCTGGACCATCCACGTGGGAATGACGGTTGCACCCTGGAACCTTCATGTTGATGGACATTTGAGAACATGTGCAGGAAAAAAATATGCAGATTTGAAAAGTGCATGGCTCTTAGAAGACCCTTGAGCCAAAACACTGACTGACCCCTTGATTTTTTATGTTTCCCATCCCTGCTTTAGTCCTTGGGAGAATAGATGAATAGGAATAGATTGTCCTATAATCCTAAATTCAGTGGTTTCAAAAACGGATCCTCAAGAAGCAGGTGGGGGGAGCAGTATTTATTTATTTATTTATTTATTATTTACACTTATATACCGCCCCATTCCCACAAAGGGGACTCTGGGCGGTGCACAACATCAGAATAAAAACAGATAAAAATCATTTCAAACAACAACTAACAAACCAACACTGTCCAAGAATAATTAGGCGGGACTAAAAAAAAAAAAAAAAAAAAACGGACTGGGTCCTTACAGATCGCCGTAAGCCTCCTGGAAGAGCAAGGTCTTAAGACTCCTCTTAAAGGCTGCCAGCGATGGAGCCCGCTGCAGGTCACTGGGAAGTTTGTTCCACATGAATGGAGCCACCACCGAGAAGGCCCGTCCACGAGTACCAGCCTTACGAGCCTCCCTCGGGGTGACCGTCCTCAGTGAAAAGGCCTCTGAAGCGCGGGTGGGTCGGGCCGAAGCTGATTGTTGGGGAAGACGCTCCGCCAAATAAGCCGGGGCCAAGCCATGGAGGGTTTTGTAAGCCAAAACCAACACCTTGAACCTTATTCGGGAGGCAACGGGTAACCAGTGCAAGCGTGCCAGGATGGGGGTGGCGCGGTCGTAACGGCGCGCGCCAACCACCAGCCTGGCCGCCGCATTCTGGACCTGCTGCAATCGCCGAACAAGGTTCAAGGGAAGCCCCATGTAGAGAGCGTTGCAATAATCCAGCCTCGACATGACCAGTGCCTGTACCACAGTCCTCAAGGAGCCCTCATCGAGGTACGGGCGAATCTGGGCGATAAGCCTAAGGTGGTAAAAGGCTGACCTGACCACAGCTGACACCTGAGGTTCCAGGGTCAGATCCGGGTCCAGGACAACGCCCAGATTCCTCACTCTTTGCGCCAGCTGGAGGGCGGACCCACCCAGACTGGGAAGAGGGCCACAGTACCCCTCCGACGAGCCCCCGAAGAACATAACCTCGGTCTTGCCTGGGTTGAGCCTGAGCCTGTGGGTCCTGGTCCAGTCCAGCACCGCAGCCAGACAACGATCAAGGGTCCTGACGGCCTCCACTGCACAGGTGGAAAAGGAGAGATAGAGCTGCGTGTCATCAGCGTACTGATGGCAGCAGACTCCATAACTCCGGATGATCTCAGCCAGCGGCTTCATGTAGATGTTAAAGAGCATTGGGGAGAGCGACGACCCCTGAGGCACCCCACAAGAGAGTGTCCAGGGAGCCGACAACTCACCCCCCAAGCTCACTCGCTGGGTGCGGCCCCCAAGGAAGGACCGGAACCAGGCCAAGGCCTGCCCTCCGATCCCAACCTCCGAGAGCCGCTCCAGCAAGATACCGTGGTCGACGGTATCAAAAGCCGCTGACAGGTCGAGGAGGACCAGCAGGGTAGAGCAACCCCTGTCAGCCCTCCTCAACAGATCATCATGCAGCGCGACCAGGGCCGTTTCGGTCCCATGATGCGGCCTGAACCCGGACTGGAAGGGATCCAGGACATGGTTCTCCTCCAGGAACGACTGGAGACGCAGGGCGGCGACTCGCTCAATCACGAGTAGAGCTTCTTTTGTCGAAAAAGAAATGTTTGGGAAAAGCCAAAATATGTCAGACAGGTTTTGAATAAAGATGGGCATGAACTGAACCATAAACCAGAAAAAATATATGAACTTGGCTGGTTCGTGGTTTGGTCACAGGATCTTGTTTTGCCTAAATGAAAGGAAGCTCTGACCCCCCCTCCCAGTGCTTTGATTTGCCTTGGGTACACAAGATTATCACCCCTTCCTCTCCCCTGTCAATGTTGCCTCCCTACTATGTCTTGAAGTCACCACCACCATCACTACTTCCTTCATCACTGCCATCCTGAGAGGCAGCATATCTGGCTCCTTGCACAAAAGCCAGGCCTGTGGTCTCTCATAGTGTTGGTGGTGGAGGCAGCAAGACAAGGCTTCAAGACAAGGTAGGAAGGCAGTGGAGCAGTGGAAGAGAGGCTGGTGGGTGGTTCCCTTCCCAGCATGAACCCCCCCCATAAAATAAAGTGGTTTGTTTTGTAGATGAGGGTTCGTGATAGTTTGTGTTTCATTTGCAGCCACAAGCCCCAAACCATCGTGAACCTCCAGATTTCTATTTCATGATCATCTCTATTAGACATGGGCACGACTCGGCAAAATCCTCGTTTCCGTTTCCGTTCCTCGTTTCCGTTACGTAACGGAACAAAGAACGACAATTACTCTGCCAGAACTCAACTCGAACCGACTAAAGAAAAATTGGGTCTGATTTGTCGTGGTCGTTCCTGGCATCGCAGCGATCGCGCGATGCCAAGCGGCACAGAAAAAAAGTTTTAAAAAGTAAAAAAAACCAATTCCTGGCCAAAAAAGCAGGTGAAAATATGCCTGCCTGAGTGATGGCACCTACCAGAGGAGTGGTTTCTGGGGGGGGGTCCCCACCCCCCTCTCCTGGGCTGTGCATCCTCATCATCTCGCCAACTCGCCAAGCAGCGCGGCACAGAAAAAAGTTTTAAAAATTAAAAAAAAAACCGATTCCCGGCCAAAAAAGCAGGCGAAAATATGCCTGCCTGAGTGAGGGCACCTACCAG
>JAHTLZ010001947.1:0-14891 GCA_023846285.1 Phrynocephalus versicolor
CAAAAGGAAACACCCCCCAAGAACCAAGAAACAGAAGAGAACAACGGCACTGCCCTCCTCCCTTACATCAAAGGCACCACAGACAAAATCAGCAAAATTCTCCACAAACACAATATCAAGACAGCCTTTTGCACCGACCAAAAAATAGCCAACATTTTAAGAAACCCCAAAGACAAGATTGAGCTAGAAAACCAAGGAGTCTACGAAATACCATGCAAAGTCTGCCCAGCCACATACATCGGACAGACAAACAGGAGAATAAGCGCACGCATCGCAGAACACAAGAACGCAGTCAAAAAAGAAGAAAAATCTTCCTCTCTCTTCCAGCACATAAAAACAACAGGTCATGAAATTGATTTCGAAAGAACCAAACTCATCTCCAAAACTGAACACTTCAACAGTCGAATAATCATGGAAGCCATTGAAATAGAGAAACACCCAAACAACATGAATAAACGTGATGACACCTCCCGCTTGCCAGACATCTGGAAACTAGCCCTGGTCAACAGACGAGCCTCTGTCACAAAGACTGACACCAGGTCCAAGAGGACACAAGATGCCACCACCTTCCAACCACACCAAACACAAACCCAGACCCTTCCCACAGATGAAATGAAACCACCATCCAAGAACCAGACCACGACTGCACCATCTACTGCTGCACCCCACTCCAGTCACCACATGGAGCATACTTATACACACCAAAAAAACATTGGGAGACCACAGACACGTAGCCAGACTAAAATGAATTCACAAGACATAGGACCCCACTCCACCAAAGCCCAGGATGCTTCCAGAACACCCATCACCAGGGTCGTTAAGAAACAAAAGGCTGATGGACACACAGGATGTCTCCAAACAGCCATCCAACCCACCAGCAGTTAATCCCTTAACGATCGCCTTAGCAACCAGAAGATCACAAAAGAACAAACAAACCTACAATCAGCAACAGAGCAAGCAAACCACACCCCCCACCAGTATTTATAGAAGGACTTCAACTGAGACCACACTTTGCTTCAAGAAGAAAGAAGCCAGAAAACCAGCCTGAAGATGATGAGTGAGACCTCGTCGAAACGTCGCCAAAGTAACCAGATTTCTACACGGGAAGAAACCCGAATCCACCCTAACATTGCTTCAAGAAGAAAGAAGCCAGAAAACCAGCCTGAAGATGATGAGTGAGACCTCGTCGAAACGTCGCCAAAGTAACCAGATTTCTACACGGGAAGAAACCCGAATCCACCCCAACATGCATACCTATACCCGTGAAAATCTACGAAAACATATATATATATATATATATATGATAGAAGCATAGAAAGAACATGAAACCAAACCAAAATCACCTTGGACACTGCTACTAATAGCCACAGGAATGTTTGTATTATTTTGGTAGGTTCTTTAAGGGTTTTTTGTTTGTTTGATTGATTTTTAGAAAAGAGGGAGGGTGTATTTGGGTTTCTGACACTACTGGTAGGTTTATAAAGCCTCTCCAAAGGTAAGCCTTACTTCAAATGAGGCTGCCACTGGGATTAATTGTGTTCTGTGTTGTTCCTTCGTGTTAACATCATGACATTATCCTGCCTTCCTTTATACAATGGATTGATGGAGACGTGCTGCATTCAAAAGAGAACTTTATGACACGAATGGCGTTGTACTGGAGACATATGGAAGGTTGTGATACAGGCCTGCAGTGTCCAACTGTCAGATAAAAAGATAGAATAATGGTGTCACTTAGTTATATAAATTGTTATAATTCCTATAAACAACCCCTGAGAAATCATAGTAGAAGCATAGTAAAACCCCAGGAACAAAGTTTGTTTTTTTGTCTTAGGAGTCCTTTTGGGAGATGATGTTTCCCACTGCTAAAAAGGGCCCTATTCTCATCCTTTCTTTGTACATGTATTGAACTTCAAGTAGCCCCTCCTCAAACCTGCTGCAAAGTTTGGTAAAAATTCCTTTTTGGTACACAGAAGCTCAGAGAACCTCAGAGGATAGATACAAGTTCCCCAAGATAGTTACTCTCTTCTCATTAACACTGAAGATGTCAATCACTCATCTCAGACATTTGTAGGAGAAAGAATTTTTTTTAAAAAAAAAACATTTTTACTTAGGATTGTTTGACTTGTGTAACCCCAATGAAAACTTTCCAGCATTCAGAATGAAAATGAAGATGGAGCAGGTAGGAACAAACCATTCTCTTATTTTTTTAAATAGAGAAAAATCTCTTAAACTCTTCTTTCAGGTACAGTAATACCTTGGTTTAAGAGCATTTTGCTAGACAACCAAACATTTCTTCTAAATGTTGCCTTGATCAACAAGTAATGTCTTGCAATTCAAGCACTGGAGCTGGTCACATGATTGCAAGTGAGCCAGTGGTGGCTGTCCTCCCACCGGATTGTGCATGAATGTCTGGAACATTCCTTCTCAGGCAGCCTCCAAAGCAGAGGGAGGAGCGATGAAAGGAGGCCTCCCTTGCACCAGCCAGGAACATTTTCAAAGGGGAGTGCAGGTGAGGGTTTTATTTTTCCTTACATTTATATTTTATTCAATTTGTTTTCAATATCCTTTGTTATTTTTCAGACCATTTCTAGTCATGCGGCAGCTAGTGAAGTGTGTATATTGCTACAAATTGCACTTTATTATTGTCACATTAAAAACACAAGAGTAAAATCCACTTGTTAGTCCTAAGCAGGACAGATTCCATATCCGGGTAACTAAACCATGGTGTGGGCGTGGACTTCTAGCCAATTTCTTTTGTGAGTTTTGGCATTTTTGTGTGTATGATATGTGGTCTGTGGGAGCCCAGAACTAAGTTTCCTTTATTTCTTATGGGGAACTTTGCTTTGATATAAGAGTGTTTTGGTTTACAAGCATGTTTCTGGACCAAACTATGCTCATAAACCAAGGCATTACTGTAATGTGAAAGGTAAATAAATAAATAATTTCTCGATCTCAGTCTAGAAAAATGGTGGTGAACCTTTGGCACTCCAGATGTTTTGGACCACAACTCCCAGAATTCTAAGCCTGTATTGCCAATGGCAAAGGACTGTGGGGGTTGTGGTCCAAAACATCTGGAGTGGTCTAGAACAAAGACTGGATATTTGAAAACCATTATATTCTTGCTAGCATTCCATTACATGGCAGTGAACATTTCTTAGACATTTAAAGTGTACTAATTCACTTAGTGACTACTGCACCTTCTTTTCCCAGTAGATTAAATATTATATGTGTTATAAGATACGCTTTAATAACTTCTAATTTATAAGATGCTTTGATAACTTCTCATTGAACAAGTCTATTAAAGAAATGACATACTGATTTAGGGTGCAGGGATCAGAGCTGTGTAGTTTAATGATTCTGTATAATCAAAGTTGCTGCCTTTCTCATCCCTTGGATTGAAAACTCCAGCTGCTAAAATATTTCTGCATGCAGATTGCAAGACAGGGCCAAGGAGTGTAACTGGGAAGAGGAGAGGCTAGCATTTGGGGTATATTAAGTCTTCAGACAATGCTACTGAATGATTATGGGACAAGGAGAGTTAACATTAAACACTTGAAGAACAGAGGTAACAGTTTGGCAGTGCTGGCACAAGAGCTAAATTGAGCATCTCTGCAGAATCACAGACTGGGAGATCTAGAATGCTCAAATTATCTTGATCAACTTTTTTGATTTTATATAAATGAAGTGATAAAATGATTGAGGGGGGAGTAAAAGAACTGGAAACCCTTGCAAAGGTGAGGTGTGATCATAAAATGAACAGTTATGTACTGAATGCCTATTAGATGTTACAGCTAATTTCACCAGACTGCAAAATACATGTAAAAGGCTGTTGACTATTAGCTGAGCACAACGTAATCCAACAGAGTCTGCAACCCTGATAGAACACACAGAGGAGTGTATGGTTTTCTACTATCATAGGAAAATATTTTATCCGGGCTTCAGTGGGGAAACTAGGCTTCTTACTTGCAAAACAATCTTGATCAACATTCTCAACAGCAGGCATTTCCATCACAAATGTGGCTAGGACTTTGGATATCTAATAAAACAAAACAATGAGAAAAAATAAACACATGCACAGTGTAACTGTTACTGATCAAGCAGGAGGCAAGAAGAAGGAAGATATAGGCAGCACACAACCTTGGCGGGGCCATCAGACAACATAGCGTAGCATCAAGGCAGCCACTTAAACAAGGAGATCATGGATTTTTCTCCATAGAGTCATAATGACAATGGCCTAGGTGAGCAATTGGAGAACTTGACATTGTGTGTGTGTGTCCATGTAAATAGGCTAGACAATATATTTATACTTATGTGTGCTTGCCTTTTAAGAACTTTGATATTTTAAGTGATTATTCTTTGCTTTTTGGTTGTGCTTTTTAAGGCTACAGGGACCTACATTTTAGAATATGGGTAGAACATTCCCTTCTTCTTTTTGATTCTTAAAGTATCTTTCTACTACTACCACTTTTATGCTCCTATGTTTTATATATTTGGAATGAACTACTGTTTGCAGTTATTGTTGTAAGACTTTTGGATGATTTTTACATCATTTAAGATTTAGTACCTACAGTTTTTAGTGTATACAGATGTAAGAATGATATTTGCAAGATGGAGAAAGTGCATCTATAACTCTCAGGTGACATGTTTTAAATAGTTTTGAAGTACAGTGGTACCTTGTATAAAGGAATTAATTCATTCCAAATGAAATTATGTTAAACAAATTTTCCTTTATACAAATTTCCCATAAGAATGCATTGAAAACAGAGTAATCCCTAATTGTGACCATTTTTATGTTGAATGAATTCATCCCATAGACAATTCTGTTAAGCAAATTTTCCCTATCTCAGGAATTTTTTGTTGTACAGATTTTATGTTATACAAACCGTTTGTTATATGAGGTTCCACTGTATTTTTATTCATATGGGACACAGAATCAGTGAGACGGATACAGCCTGTACATTAGGCAAACTGTCGTCAAGGTTATCTGATCTCACGTCTAAATGAGGAATAGTCATCCACAGGAAAGATGACAAATGAGGATGCAACAAGCAGACATGTAGGAAGGCTAGGGAAGTTAGGATATAGGGAAGGGAGCTGTTGGGTGTACCTTGGAAATTACCACATTTTTCTGTCTATAAAACACTTTTTTTTTCTAAAATTGTTCAGCTAAAAATTGAGGGTCATCTTATACACAATGGATGGGTGGGAGGTCGTCGTCGTCACGGGCTCCATTTTTTCTCAGCTTCAATGTGAAGGAAGGTGAGAAAAAGGAACTGGTCATAGCCCTCAATTCTATGCTGAGCCAATTCAATTCTTCTAACAACGCTTGTCCATAGAATTCAACACAGAATCCCAGTAGCAAATCTCTCTGTCTCTTCCTGCCCCCACTCTCTCCATTTCTAACACTTAATGGCAGCTAACACAACTCCTTTCTCTTGAAAAAGCTGCCCCTTGCATTCTTTTATTTATTTATCTAACATTCATCTCACAGGTGGAGGCGGCTGTGGCTCCTCTTTCTCAGCACCACTGCCCTGATGAATCCTCCCCATCTTCTTCCCCTGGACATGGCAGGCAGCGGGGGTGCTGAGAAAGAAGAACCAGAGCAAAACATAACAAAAAATTAAAGGCATATCACCACCCCCACCATTTCAGGAGAGTTGCCTGTTTGCTTTTTTTGGAACTGGAGAGTTGCTCATCAGCAACACCTGGATCAGGACAACGGAGAGGTTAAGTGCAGGGTCCCAAGGCGCGCATGTGTGTCTGAAGTTGGAGACGGTGTACCGTATTTTTCGGACCATAAGACACACTTTTTCTTCACCAAAAAGTGGGAGGAAAAGTGCCTGCGTCTTATGGTCCGAATGCGTCTTATGGTCCGAGTGGCAGAGTGGCAGCGGGTCCACTACAGCGGTGGTCCCCAACCCCCCGGCTCCCGGCCTCTGCTGCTGCTCTACCGCGCAGAACAGCTGATGGTCGGGGGAGCCTGGCCGCGCTGCCGCGGCTCCGTCCTGGCCCGCCCTGGCCGCTAGGCGATGGATCCGAGGGGTCGGCGGACTGGGGGGGAGCAGCACCGGCCCTCCCCCCAGGGCCAGCGGGGGCGTTGAGCCCGGGCAGCCTGTGACAGAGTCGGCCGCCGGGCTCCGTCCCCGCCCCTTGGGATTGGGCGCCTCGGCCGGCGCCACGTGGAGAGACCGCATCGGCAGCGGGCCCAGCGAGGCGCGGCGGCGCTCCCCGGCCTGGCGACAGCTGAAGTAGCCGGCGGAGCCCGGGCCGGGGAGCAACCGTGGCGCGACCGGAGATGGAGTGGCGGCGGCACCGTGGAGAGGGTCTGCGCGGCCGGCCTTCCCGGACGCGGCTCGCCAGCGGATTGGGGGGAGCGGCATCGGCCCTTCCCCCTCAGAGTGAGCTGGGCCGACTGGCGACCCACACCCCCCAACCTTATTTACTGAGCCCTCCCCCCCCAGAGGAGGCGGGAGCTCGCCCGCCTAGGAGCCCCGGGCTCCCCCCCACCCCGCCCGACGCCCCCAGCCGGCGAGCGCCGCCGCCGCCGCCGCTGCTCCGGAAAGGAGGAGGGGGGAAAAAAGATGGTTGCACATAATGGCAGGCAGGCAGGCAAGGAAAGGAGAGCGAGGCTTTTTGCAGGGGACGACAACGAGGAGGAGAGGAAAAGGTGGGGGTTGGGGAGAGGACTGCTGCTGTGGCTTGGAAAAAAAGGGGATGGATGGGTGGGTGAAAGAGATCTCCCCTGTGGATTCAATTTAAAACTTGTCACTGGAGTGTGAAGGAAACGGGGGGGGGGGTTGGAAGAGAAGAAAAAGACTGCTTTATTTCCCCCCCCCTCCTTTCCGGGCTTTTATTGGTGGTTCTTCGGAAGCTTGTTTTCTTCCCTCGTCCCCACCCCGCCCCATTTTAAACCAGGGATTCCCTCTTGCAGAAAAAGGAGGGGGGTAAAAGGAGGAGAGTGAAAAGCCATTCCTTTGCCGGGCATGTTTTAATTACAAGGGAGAGACAGGGAGACGAAGCTGCAGAAAATGGAAGCCGTGGATGCAGCGGCGATGGCGGTGGTGGGGTTTTTGCAGTTGCTCTTGAAAGCAGATGGAGCAGGCCGAGGGGCGCTGGAGTGATGGGGGGCGGGAGAACACGTAATGGCGGCGATCTGCGATTTTTAGCGGGACTGCTTTTGGGGGGTCCAGTCCACCTCCAAAAACCAGGTGCGTCTTATGGTCTGGTGCGTCTTATGGTCCGAAAAATACGGTATATGTGCAAGGAGCAGTTGCTGGAGAAATGCACTCCTTCTTGTCCCTACCAACGATGGCACTGAGAAAGAGAAGCCACTTCTACCACCGCCTGCCAGATGAATGTTAAATAGATAAATAGATAGATAAATAGATAAAAACAATGGACAGCTTTTTTGAGAGAAAAGGAAAGGTTATTAGCTGCCAATAATTGTTAGAAACAGAGAGAGTGGGTGTAGGAAGAGACAGAGAATTCTGGGTTGAATTCTGTAGGCAAGAAGACGGGAGGATCCTCTTTCTCCTTTTTCTGTAGTCGGCGGTTGGAAAAGTGGGGGGTCATCTTACAGTACTTCGGAGTGTTTTATAGGCAGAAAAATACGGTATTTTATTTATTTTTATTTATTTTATTTATTTATTTATTCAACTTATATGCCGCCCACTACCCAAAGGTAGCAAGAAAACAGATATGCAATTATATTCAAGGCTAATTGTGGTTGTTGCACCAAACTACCTGCAAGGAAGCCATGCTAGAAAATGGAAGAATATGATATATCCTTACTGTTTAGCCTTGAGTGGCTGATCACAAAGGCTGCAAATGCACCAGATTTTCTGCAGATGAAATTTCAATAGTTTTGTTAGCCTTTTACTCCTCTATATACCACAAATACCAAGTTGACTTAAGGCCAAACTTGACATGTTAATTGGTCCAGACCAGCAAAGAAAGAATTGTGTACTCTTAATATAGGTACTACTGCTTTCTTGCACTGTATAAATGAGACACAAATCCAATTCACAAATCCAGTTAACAGGCAAGTAATACCAATTAATAGTTATTAATCTGTTTAGCAGTTACATGTGCCTAGGACTATTCTGAGCACTGTCAAGCCCATACTCCAAACAGACATATTGGAAGCATTAAGATAGTGACAAAGAATGACTCCCTTAATGCCAAAATTGATATGATGTATAGGTTTGGGGCAGCGCCAGCCCGGAGGTAAGTACAAGAGCCCCCAGCAAGGGCCCTCAGGCCTGACCCAACCTGCATCCACATATCATGGATTTTCAATTATCACAGATCTGTAACCCCCACAATAGGTGGGGGTTACTGTAGTCACTTACCTACTTCTTGTTGGCTAATGGTCATCTCAAAAATAGATGAAAGGATGTTGGAATGCATATTCTTGTATTATATTTCATATGCAAATATGTACACTGTTGAAAATAAATTGGAAGACACTCCCCTTTCTGCCTATTATTTGGTTATGGCAACTTCAGCTTAAGGAATCTTCAATTTTTGCTAAAAATAGCTGACTATATTCTAGCCCTATCCCCTTGATTTTGTTTGGGTTTACTTTTGACTAAATGTCGAAGAGCTGCCTAGATGCCCTAGGCCAGTGTTGGCGAACCTATGGCATGGGTGCCAAAGGTGGCACTTGGAACCCTTTCTGTGGGCACCTGACATCACCCCTTCACAGCCACCTGTGTTCAGGTTAAATTGCTGTATTGGCACTTGGTGAAAAATTAGTGGGTTTTGAATAGCAGTTCGGGCACTCAGTCTCTAAAAGGTTCACCATCACTGCTCTAAGCACATCCAATCTCGCCTGATTTCAGAAGCTAAACAGGGTCGGCCCTGGTTAGTACTTGGATAGGAGACCACCAGGGAATACCAGGTGCTGTAGGCGCATGAAGTAGGAACTGGCTAGCCACTCCAGTATTCCTGCCAAGAAAACTCCATGGACATGGGGTCACGAAGAGTCGGTCACGACTGTAACGACGCAACACACACAAAAATGTTGAAGAGGACAGTGATGAAAATTGTTTGAAGCAAATGTTTACACAAATTTTGGGACCTCAAGACTTGTTTAAACGTCTTCTGCCGAGTTAAGCTGTCCATCTCACTCAGCCCTCACAGACCTCATATGTGGAGTGCTGACACTCTGAGAAGCCAAGAAAATGACAACTGAAAACTGGGCTTGCTCAGCAGTGGCACCTTCAATGTGGAACACTCTCCCTCAGGAGGTACGGCAGACAGCTGCCCTTAGCATGTTTTTTTTTAACTTTTCTCTCTCTCTCTCTCGCTCTATGTTGCTGCACACTGCCCTCAGTAGTGGTTGGCTAAATGGGTGGTATATCAAGCGAGCAAGCAACTAAACAAATAAGTTATAACAAATCAGAAAGTAGATAAGAAAAGTAGTGATGATACTTTTATCCAAGCTTTGTTAATTTTCTGTACTTTTTTCCCCTCAGGCTTTTGAACAGAAGATAGGAAAGACTCCTTAGTAAAAGTAGTTACAAACTTTAGAAATTAAAAGGAATTGTTTAATGGTGGGATTGCGTGGTTTTTTTAATTTTAATTTTTGAAACACTGGCATCCTTGGTGACCCTGACAGTTCCTTGAAAGTTTGACTGCAACTCTCATACTCATAACCAAGATAGTTGTTTTGTTTCAAGGACATTATGGACAGCTTGCATAGTCTGTCCATATTTCTAGGCATGTCCTTTTACAACTATGTTGTTCCTTGCCTGAAATGCTGTATATTTTATAAGGAAGAAGTAACAGAATTCATCACAATTATTTTTTAAAAAACATTTGTGCTGAGAAGTATACTGTATTTTCTCTGAAGCTGGGCTTTCCAACTTTTCTCCCTGATTTTCACCCTGCTATACCAACATGTCCTCTCTCTTCTCATATGGAAAAGATTACTTCCAACATGACAATAAGTAGGCAATTAAGTATAAAAATGTTCACATTAATTTTTCTCAGCTCATGCATTTTCTCACAGAGTATTAACCGCTTTCAAAAGCATGGAGTCATCTAATTGAAAAAGACTGACAAAGTTTGAAAGCAAAAGCAACAACAGATAAGGTTCAAGATGAATGAAAGAAGAATCCAAAAGCATAGGATTAATTTGTAGAGTTCAGGACCTTAAAATGTTGAAAGGGCAATAATATGACTAAAAACTTTGAAAAGTTACTACTGTGGAGATTCTGAGTATTCTAGTTGGGGTGGGGGAATCCCCCAGTCCAATTTCTGGTATGAGTGATCCCCCCAAAAATTACTGGATAAATTAATGGGTTGAACCTTTTTACTGCAGTGAACCACCTTACTATGTTCATGAGCAATCTACTCCTGTCAGCCATCTTAGCTTGAGAGTGCTTATCTTCCCACCTTGCTTTGGTAGCTGGTGTATTATGTCTGGTGAGTATACGGGAGCTTTAATCTAATTCACTAGAGTGGTTGTGGTTCTTGAACTTTTTTGACTTTCTGCTCCCTAGACCGGCCGTGAGCTGCAGCTTCCTCTGTATGATACTTTGAGTGAGGGAAGGGAGAAAGGAGGGTTGGGGGAGCCTGGACTGAGTAGTACTGCTACAGATTCCTAGAACAATTTCTGAGGATTCCACAATGCTCTTGGCTGGCTTTGGTGACACACTGGGGCACCATGGCACCCTTTTTAGGAGGAGCCTTGTCGTGCAGTGGTCAAATGCCTGTACTACAGCTAAAACTGTCCTCATGACCCTGGGTTCCATCCTAGGTAGCAGGCTCATGGTTCACTCAGTCTTCCATCTTTCTGAGGTCGGTAAAATGAGTACCCAGCTTGCTGGGGAGGGGGAAATGTGTAGCCTGCATATTTGAATTGTAGATGGCCCAGAGAGGGCTTGAAGTCCTATATAAGCAGAACACTTTTGCTTTTGCATTTGGGGAACCACAACCACAATCCTGTGCTTAGAACAAGCAAGTTCCAGGCTTCCATTTTACTTTCTCTTATAAAACCAAACACAACAAAGTCTGTGAGTATGAAACCAGGTGAAGGCAATTTCATGCTGCGTACCATTCTCAAGCCTGGAAACTGGAAGCTAAGACTGATGCCTTATTCAGTGAGCTGCATGACCAGGAATGATCAACAGCAGCACAGATTGTGCATGTTCTGAATTTACCCTTGATGCACCCATCTTTTGTCTTGCTGTTTTCAACATGGGAGCCCTGGATGCTCTATCATATATTGAGGTGCTATTGCCCTGCCCAAAGCTTCATGGCCTGGTCGTTGGAACTGAGTGGAGTGCAAATGATTTGGCTTCCTGTGCAATTCTTCTCTTCTAGGAAGATGATGAGGTCACCCTCAAAATACCGCAGGGGAAAAATAGTTGTGTGTTTGTAAAATAATGTAGTTTTAAGGGTAAATATTTCCTTCTTCCCTCTTGTTCCACAGTGTCAGGCCAGGAATTGTAAAATGTCTTGAAAACGAAAAAAAGTCTATATAATTGTATGTATAGCTACTCTACTCTATTATACTCTTTAGAAGAGTATAGTAGATTATTTCAGTGGAATGGGCAGGTCATGGTGATTCATGGACTTCCTTCTCTGTTCCTAGGTTGCATTCTCTGCTGCTAACTGAACAAGTAAATGTATATTTTGCCGATTCATTGAATGAAGTAATATATACATCTGTTTGGTTCTTTTCCTGGTTACCTCAGAGGATTTCCAGTACAACAAGTCTGTCCTAGGCATCCATGAAGACTGTTGTTTTTCAAAAGTGTATAATGTCCTTAAGATATTTGTTCTTTCTGCCAAATCATGCACATTGTGTCAGAAACAAATGTGTTAGATGATTTAGCTCTGAATTTTTATCAGACAGAAAGAGCTTCAGTCCTTCTACAGCTCGCTCCATGCCTCACCGTAAATCAGAAGATAACAAATACTTTTAGGCATTTATCATTCATCCTAGTTTTCTTTCCATTTGAATGCTTCTGAAGTTCCACATTAGTGGAGAAAGCCTTAACAAATATTTCTGTTAGTAGGACCCCTCACTGTGCTGAGACAGATGTTTAATTTTCCCCTTTAAATCACCCACTGTGCATATGATCTGCAGTTACCATAAGAATTTAAATTGTTGCATAAATGTTACTCAGATTTTGAGTCTTGGCAGTGAGAAAGTTATGGAAAACAGGTGTGGAATGTTTATTCTGGCTCTCTCCGTGCTTCCCCCAGCTATTCTTTGTACAAAGAGTCTTTAGGATAAGGTTCATATCTCTAAGATTGATGCTTTGATGACAGCAGATACTTCAAAGATAATTTCCCCAACACTTACTTCCAAGAAGCTCTTGAATGTTAAAATGTCAAAGGTAATTGCAGAAGCACAGACTTCAACTTCTTACATTTAATGTGGAGGGCTGATTCATTGATTTGATTTGATTTATTGAGTAGCATCCCTCTATTGGAATGGGAAAATCTTTCAGTTCCTCTCTTTTCCTGTCGTTTTGTTTAAACTATGTTTCTTTGTTTGCTGATCATGCAGTTAGTGAATTGTGGCAGAATCTTAAAAAGCAAACAAACTTAATTGACACTCTCCCTCTTTTTGCTCTGATCCAAGGCAATAGAATCCACTATTCCCAGTATGAAAAAGAATACATATATTCAGAGCTAGCCTTTACTGAGTTGAATACTAGAAGCCCTGGACCTGGGTGAACATGTCCCTTAATTTTGGTTTCTCTCCCATTCAGAATGCTTCAACTTCAAGTTCTTTCCATCTTCTGTAAGAAAAAGGTGGCAATGTTTGGCAAATGGTTATCAAAATTTAAATGAACAGAAATTTTAATTCATTTCTAGGTGCCAACCCTAACTCATCAGATCTTCAGCGCAGCAAGAGATAGAGATTTGTGTTTTCTTGAATTCCCTATTCTAGTTCTCTACCTGTAGGACCCTAATTAGCATGTTATACATACTTGCGTATTGCACAGGTTAATATGGATTATCCATATGATGAAATTTAGGCAGATTAAGTGTTGTATTGTTTTTATAACAAGAAATGGGTCCCTTCTGGGAGAAAGGCAGCATAAAAATAAAGTATTATAAAAAATAAAGTTTATTAAATTCCAGACTGGGTCCCATTTACAGTGGACCCTCTCATAACCAACAATTTGTATAACATAAAATCTGTACAACATAAAAAATTCCAGAGAGAGGGGAAATTTGTTTAACAGAATCGCCTATGGGGTGAATCTGTACAACATAAAAATGGTTGTGATTAGGGATTACTCTGTTTTCAATGCATCCCTATGGGAAATTTGTATAAAGGAAAATTTGCTTAAAAGAATTTCATTTGGAACGAATTAATTTCTTTATACAAGGTACCACTGTATATAATAACAACCAGCCTGAGTGAAGTAGCTTAAAGCTTGGCATTTTTGTGTGAGTCTACTTTTTAGTCAAACTTCCCTTGGTAGTGCCATGTGAAGCACATAAACATCCTCACTTGTCATTGTTCTTTCTTCCCCCCCTCACATGCATATATGCATCTATCCATCAAGGCAGCTTCCAGTCTATTATGGTGCCTCTTTCTAAACCTCTACCTGAATTAACTCTAGCTTTATTTCATTACTGTTTCCATATCAGTTCTTGAAATTTCACTATTTTTCACTCCACCATCCAGAATCCTTTATAAAAGAGGCAATCTCCTAGAACAGTGGCTCCCAACCTTGGTTAACTGAACTGTTCTGGGACTGCAGTTCCCAGAAGCCTCTACTACCAGGTGTGGTGGCCAATGTTTTTGGGAGTTGAAGTCCAAGAAGACCTGGGTTACCCAGGGTTGGGAATCACTGTCCCAGAACATTCTCAGGTCTTCCAGGCTGTGAGATTCTGGGATCCAAAAGAGAGATGTGGCCATTTTCTGCTTTGTAATAAATAGGGATATATTAATTTCATATGCACCTTTTTAGATGTATAGGGCCCACTTAATTTAGTAATGTGTCGAATGGAGTAAGGAAGCCAAAAATTGCACCAAGACAAGTAAATGTAGACCAGAATCCAGCTAACACTTGCTGGCATAACTCTATCAGCATAAATTTCAGTTGTAAATTGCTAGAGGCGTTTGCTGTTGCATACCAATTGTGTGAGTTGCACAATGGCTAAGAACAGCCTTAACAGGAACTATATGTTATAGCTAAAATCCTCTGTTTATATGAAGTTATAGGTATACTCATTTTCTTATAATGAACATTAGAATGGATGAAAGTTGAAAGGGATATTTACAGAAAAATAAATCCTTGCAAAGGATTGAAAAGAGAATTGGGAAATTTACGGAGGGTAAGGTTGTCAATGGCTACTAGTTATTGGTGATGAATTATAGCTTTTAATATTGGAAGCAGTACATATTAGCAGTGCTAAGATGTATTGCTTCCATGGGATCAGGAGGGAGCTATTATGCTCCTGTCTTCCCTTGAAGACGTCTGTGAAGACTCTCAGTCATCCAGGTGCGTTTATCTGGGAGTTGAGTCATGGCTACTGGACTTCTTTTTGAGAGATAGAAATGTTTTGCTGTTCATCCAAACAGCTTCATTGGTCTGAATACAGCTAGTGCAAGAGACCTTCTTATAGTCAGCTTGACCTCTTGTCCCCTGGTCTGATTGGCTCATAAGATGAACAAAGCCTGAATAGGCTTGTTAGGGAGACATTAGTGTCCATGGCCTTAAGGTAAACAATGGCCTAAGGTGCTGAAACCCATCAAGAATGGGTCGTTAGCTGTGACCTGGTGGTGAAGGCTCCTTGATTTGCCTGGGTAGTGTGGAAAGTACAGCCTGATAAGTAGCAGACAGACTATGCCGGAGCCCCCCACCTCTGTTGAGGGAGGGATTTTCAATGCTAACATGAATGGCTTCCCTTAC
>JAHTLZ010001949.1:2766-14603 GCA_023846285.1 Phrynocephalus versicolor
GCTGATGCTTTGCATATTCATCACTCCTGTCGGCAGAGTTTGTCACAGTGTTTTCCTGTCTACTGAGGGAATATGTACAGCATTGAAATCTCCCAATATTATAAGCTGATGATTCCCATATTGCAACAGTTTCTGGGCCAGTTGTTCAAAGAATGCTTGTTTTCCATGGTTATCATTAGGAGCATATATACCAGCAATAATTGTTTCTTTAGATTGAATTTTTGCTTGGACAAGGATCCATCTGCCTGATTCATCTTTTTCCAGAAGAATTGGGGAAAGTTCTGGTTTAATGTAAAGTGCCACCCCATTTTGCTTCTTTTCTTTATTTGATGTAGAAAATAGATTTCCCAATTTATTTTGTATTAAATATTGTTCATGTTTTCTCAATACATGGGTTTCCTGTAAACAGATGATGGAGCATTGTTGTTTTTGGAGAAAATTGAAAGTTTTCCGACGTTTCTGGGGCGTGTTCATACCATTAATATTCCATGTTAGAATTTTTTGGGCCATCTTGCTACTTCCAAAAATATTTTTTCTTCCCTGATTTTGGCCTGAGATAATTTTTCGGCCTGGCACCTCCCACTGCGCCACTAGAATCTTGAACGTGCTTTGAAGTCTCTTGTTTCGAGGTCTGGTCATCACGGCTGTCATCTTTGGTAGTGGTTTGAGTTCCGGTCATGTCCTCATCTTCAGAGGAGGATGGTGAAGAAGAGGAAGGGGAGTAGCCCAACTTCTTTGCATTTTTTTTCAACGAAGGCTCTAGCTTTCTGGTGAGATTGAATTTTCTGTAATTTGCCTTCCCATTGGAAGGACAAACCTTGGGGGTAGAGCCACTTGTATCTTATGTCATGCTTGAGCAGAAGTTTGGTAAGGAATGTATATTCTTTCCATAATTGGCGAACCTCCCAAGGGACATCTTTCAGAATTATCACTTTGGATTTATTGATTTCCACCTCCTTATCTTGGGTAGCCTTAAGGATGCAATCACGAGTGTACCTTCTAACCAGTTTAACTATTACCTCGGGAGGGAGTTTGTTTCTTCTGGTATAAGCCGTTGGTTGACGGTAGATCACGTCTACCTCGCGAAGGAATTCTTCAATAGGTGCCTCAAGTAGGGTGGCCAGGGTGTCTCCAACTAGAGTGTAGAGATTTTCATCTTTATCCACAGTAAGGTTTTGAATTCTTAGAATTTTGGAAGAGGCTTCGATTTCGTCTGTAAGAACCAGTTTGCTTGTTGATTCCATTGAGGCTTCAATTTCTCCAAGACGAAAATCAGTGACATTCATATTCTCTTCCAACGCTTGTAAACGACTGCCAAAGGTTTCTAGTTTGGCATCGACATTAGAAAAGCCCTCTTTCATTTCTGCTCTTAAGTTGGAGAACCCAGCGGTTTGATCTGAAAGCATCTTCACCTGGGTAAGATTCAACTGCTTCAATGCATCTAAGATTTGGTCAGATTGGCTTGATTGACTTGATTGTTGAGTCATGGTTGCTGGATGGGTTGCTGGATGGGCCAAGGGAACAAAAGCAGATTTCTTTTGTATAGTTGGGGTCCTGCTCATACTGAAGATTTATTTTGTGGTGGTAAGGGAATCGATTACCTCTTCACAGGAAAATTACAAAGTCTTTAGGAGATTGGACTTATTTCTAATCGGTTTACTGCTTTTCAAGAATTATATGTGATGCTGCAAACATGGAAAAATCCAGTAGATGGCGTGCTGTGCCCACTTTTGCCAACAGAGTCCGAAAAGTATAGTGTAAAATAGAATGGGAGCTTAAGAGTTAAATTTCTGCAGTTAGGTGAATATGAAAGTGAAAGCTGGGATTGCAGTCCTCCGAGAGGCAGAAATTAACAGATAAAACAGGAAAGAGGAACTAAAAAAAGGCAAATTCTTTTCGGTAAGTTGCTGATTTATATTCTTGAAAGGGCTTTCAGATGGAAAAAGCCACTCACGATTCTGGAGGAATAGAGGCAGCTCAAAACTTCCGTCCGGATCTCCCAAGGTCTCAGCCGCACAGGAATTCCACCAGGGGTTCTAAACCTCTCTCCCGAGAGGGAACCACACCCGGGTGCCCTGGATCGGTTCTGGGATGGATTCTGCTCCCAGAAGGGTCGTCTTGGAGTGGAAACGCCCTCTTGGGACCTGGGATACATCGACGTTAGCTGGGACTGCTTTCAGCTAACGTCTATGCTGCTCGCGGCCATCTTGTCCCTCCGATAAGGGTTTAAAATTAATACAAAAGAAAAAATATATAAGCAGCATCTGGGGGAGAAATTATAGTACACACACACACACACACACACACACACACACACACACACAAAATAATCAGAGTCCTTTAAGTCTTGAATTTTGCTCAGAATCCACTCCAATTGCAGGAAGCAGATCACACCCATTACCTAAAATGAAAATGCTATAATTCTGATGGGAGTGCTCTGTCTTAATAATACTATGTATATGTTCTCTGTATCGAGAATACATTTCCTGAGTCCTGACCCAAAAATTTCATGAACCAATATAAAGGATGGCATCAATTAGGAAAATGTTGATTTTAAATTGCTGAAGTGAAAATGATGCAATTGAATGGCAAGTTGAAATCCATAAATTAATACTAATACTAATCCATACTAATATGTTATATTTCTTGGAAAGAAAATGTTTTCCCCCCAAAGTATGTCAAGCCTTTAAAGTCCCATTGATTTCAGTGGGAAAGAGGTAAAGCATACAATTTTAAGCATTTAAATAAATAAAATCTTTAAAATGTTTAATTCTGACTATTCTCTGTACATTTATGCTAACTAAAGTGGTAATTTATTGTCTAAATCTGTATTTTACTGAGAGAATGACATCTCGGGCAGTTATCAAAATGTATTCCATGAATGCTTTTGCTCTCTTGCAATTTAAAAACCTTTATTTTTCCAATGTATAAATCCTTCCCATTCATTCAGCAACTGTATCCATCGAGGGGAACAGGAATAAGTCACTGTCCCTGGCCTCTCCCCCATAACAGTCCCCTGGTGGGATTTACTGTGGTAGGTCTCTAAAGCAGTGGTGGCGAACCTTTGGCACTCCAGATACTTTGGACTGCAATTTCCACAGTCTTTTGTCATTGGCAATATAGGCTCAGAGTTCTGGGAATTGTGGTACAAAACATCTGGAGTGCCGAAGGTTCACCACCACTGGTCTAAAGGGAAAATGCAACTGTGGTCACCTGAGGACAGCTTTCCTGGTTGCATGAAGCTCTCTAATTACATCTGGATAAAGTTTGTTACATTTCTCCTTGGAATCTTCCTGATAAATACAGTATGTCAAAGTCACATGTTTAAGTAATGGACACAGAGCACACCCATAACCTGAAAATAAAAGACTAGGTTCCCCTCCATGGGTATAACTTCTGAAAGTCTGTTGATGCTTTTGTAGTTCTAAAAAAGATGAAAGGAGTGTTCTTTAAGTGTGTGTTGTGCCTATACCGATTCCAATTACTTGTAAGTTCTGATCCCCTGTGAAAGATGCTCTTCTTCTGTATAATAACCGTAGAACTGGATTGCTGAAAGGGACCCTGTGGATCATCGAGTCCAGCTCCTATCAAGAAGGCACAGCAAGGAAACAAAGTCCCAACCTTTATATATATATAAAAACATTAATTTTAAGTGCTAACCGTATGTCTTTTTCTTTCCTTCTTTCTTTTTTACTTTTTCCCACCATTTTTCATTCAACCCGATGACAGGGAATGGTCACACAGTGCCATAGATTAAGACAACTGGCCTCTCCCTCTCATAGGCCCACTGCTATAAATATTTTTTTTCAGAGGTATTTGTACACCTACAAGGCTGCATGTGCATCTTTAACGTGTTCTCCCATAGAATTCCGTTGCAGGGCTCCAAAAAAGGTGCCAACTTCACTTGCACAAGCACAGGTCATATCATATCTGGGATTAGATGAACCACATAGAGAATTTCTAGCACTAGTCAGAATTGCACTCAAAACTATCTAGGTGTGTGTGCATGGCTTGGCATTTTATACAGATTGGTTTCTAATTCGCAGGAATTTAAGTTTCCTCATCCTTGGTGAATATAGCAAACTTTTAAGGTGTGAAATCTGTTAATGTGTTTCAGACAACTGAGAAATGGAAGGATATTTAAGCTGACAAATTTGCAATCCAGTGTCTACAAGCACAACGTACTATTGCTTTCATGCTTACTTATATACAGTATATACTGCTACATTAGTGCAAGCACTACACTGGGTGGTTTACACAACATTAAAACTTGCTAAGCTTGAAACCCCCAAAATAATGAAGAATACATTCAACAACAATACAGCAACACAACAGACAATAATTGTAAATGGGAATAACCCTATCAAAATCTAGAATTGATTTTTACAAGGTTGTTAATGATAGCATCCTGTAGATTTAGCTATTCAAGGTGGCATTAAATAACTGGGTCTCTACCATCTTTCTAAACCTAAAAAGGAAAGGAGCCTGACAGCTCCTGGTTGGTATTTTGTTCTAGAGACCAGGGGTTACAATTAAAAAGGTATGATCCTTTTCCTTTGTATTCACCTTCTTAGCCTCCCTTGATGTAGCAACTTTTAACAACATGGATCGAGAGGAGCGGATGGGAAGAATAGCTGATTTCTGGGCAAGACATTCTGATACGTATCAAGGTCCCAAACTGTTAAGCATCAGAAACTAGTTGTATAAGATGCACAAAGGAAGGCAGAAGGAAAGGCAGAATTTATTTGAAAAGTGAAGGACAGTTATGTTATTTATTTGTGCCTAAGTCTTTTAAAGCACCTGAAGAAAAGCGTCCTCTGTCTTTATCATCTACTGCCTCCATTGTTCCACAGAACTTGAGCAAGGCGAGCAACTGAAAAACAATGAGCAGGTGGTAGTGGTTAAATTTCATCTAGAGTTTCATTCTCCCTTTGTGAACGTTAATGTATGTTAGCCTGTTGCAGTCTCTGGAGTCTTATATATCACCCTACACACCCAAGCAAGGCGGAGAACAGAGCAATGTAGGCGGTAATCTTACCAGAGTTCCTGCAGTATAAAAGCCTTGATTGACTGATCCCCTTTCTGTTTTTTATCTTGAACCTGAAATCTCAGTTTAATGGAGGTCCTGCCGGCTAGGTTCTTACCACCGGCTCTTTCTCCAAAGATCAACATTCCAAAAGAAGCCTTTGACTCTTTTCCCCATTTCCAGGCTGACCATCAAAGCCACCTCTCAGTGTCTGTCACTGTCGTTCTGTTGATGGCTCTTTCTCCCCCCTCCAGTCCCACTCCCCCTTCCATTGTTGAACTTATCTTTTCCCCATAATGGAGGACTTATCCACTCCTTCTCCCTTATCAGTCTGAAATGTGTAAGGTGATTCATAAAGTGCCAGCCATTGGACTTCATGTGTCTGAAGGCACTTTCACTCTCTCTTTCATAAGGCTGCCTAAACTGTGCACAATGCTTCATTTTTTTTACAAAACCCTAAGACTTCAAATGCATCAAAATGCTATAAAGTAAACAAACCTACTAAACATGGGCACGGAACGGCGAAATTTCTGTTTCCGTTACCGTTCTTCGTTTCTGTTACGTAACGGAACGAAGAACGACAATTTGGATGGGTCAGGCTCGAACCGAACAGAACCAACAAAAAAATTTTCGGTGCTGTTTGTTTCTGTTAGTGGCGGCGTGCGATAAAATGGATTGGAGCTGTGGGGAAAAAATGACGCAGGAAACCGCAGCTTTTTTTTGGCAGAGCCCCAAGCACCGATCAGCTGTAATGCAGCGGGGCTTGGGGCTTGGCAAAAAATAGTTTTAAAAGCCCCTGCTTTCCCGGCGCCGATTGGGCACATTGGGGAAGGGAAGCTCCCTGGCATATTTTTAAACCTCCTTTGCTTTTTAAAGAACAAGAAGATAATTTTCTCCGCCTCCCACTGCCACCTCCGGAACTCTGGGTCAAGCATGCCTAAATAAATAAAGTGATTTATTCCTAGCCAAGGTTTGGGTGCTCGCTTTCTTACATTCTCCTCCCCCCCCTTTGCTGTGTTATCGTAAAAAAGGAAAATATTAACGAGCAAGCACAGCGGAGTACACCCCCTTGGCCTCACCTTTCCTCCGGATCTCCCGGGCTTGCCTCCTCCGCCCTCAGGGTCATGCCCTCCGTGCTGTGTGTATGTGTGTATGTGCATGCCGCACATGTGTATGGAGAAGAGGGGGAAGCTGGTTGGGATTCTGGGAACAATGCTGTGCTCCTTAAAGGGGCGGGGTGTCTTTCCACATCCGTTTGGCAATGAGGGTGAGGGACCATGAGGCAGAGGAGGCAGCAACCCCAGGAGGAGATCCCAAATCAAGGTGGGGGTAAAAGAGGGTGTATTTCGCTGAGCTCGCTATGTTGCTATTTTGCTTTTTTGTGACGGTATGGTAAAGGGCGGTGGGGGGGAGGGGGGAGAATTTAAGAAAGCGAGCACCTGTTCCGAAGTTTGGGAGGCGGTGGCAGTGGCAGAAGATGGCGAGAATTGTTCTTTTAAAAACAAAGGAGATTTAAAAATAAGCCAGGGCACTTCCGCCCCAATGCACCCGGAAAGCATGAGTTTTTAAAACATTTTTTTTTCTGAATCCCAAGCCCGCGCTACAGCTGATTGGCGCTTGGGGCTGTTCCAAAAAAAAAAAATGCTGCAGTTTCCGTGCTTGCTTTTTCCCATAGGAATGCATTGCTTCAATGCACTCCTATGGGAAAACGACAATCGAACCAAAACGACAAACGGAATGAATTTTTTCTAGAAAAATCCATTTCAATGGAACCGAACCGAAATGAAAAGGGCCTGAACCAAAACGGAAATGGAATGCCATTTTTGCTTTTTGTGCCCATTTCTAAAACCTACTTTAAAAAGAAACAGCAAGCCAACACGTACAAGTGATGGAAGGCTGCAACAGGTCTATGCAGAAGCCTCTCCAGAGCTTCATCATGGGAAAAGGCAGGATATGTGCTAAACAAAAAAATCACATTGAATGGTACTGAATTTTGCATTGGGGTGGTTAAAGAATCACCAGCACTATTTTCCCAGGGATTTATATGCAAAGACCACTCCAGTAAACCTGATCTACCAAAGAGATCATTTCTATCACCTTCTGGAAAGAAAGAAAAATCTTCCACAATGAGCACTTGTTAGAGAGTTCTATGGATTGACTCCTGTGGCTTTAGAGTGGAAGAAGGAATGGGAGAGAGAGAGAAAAAAAAACTCTGTGACAGTGAAAATCTTTTGTTCCATGGGGCTATTTTCTTACATATATCTGTTGATGAACCTTGCAAACTCAATCTCACAAAATGAGTGTTTTCTCCACATTTATAGAACTGACAACATGCACAAATATAACAAAATGCCACAATTTGTGCACCCAAGTCCAAAGCAGCAGCCTTGATACAGAAGTTGTTTGTAGTATTGAAAGTCCACATGTCCTTTTGAATTCAAATTTGGATAAAAATCCAACACATTTTCCTCAACTGAGTTGGGTGTCTAATAGCTAGAAGGATCAGCTCCACCTACAGAATCTTTAAAACCCTAAAATAAAATATCATTTCAATTGTATGAAATTAATGAACATTGTCTAAAGGATGGACTACTGTAATGCTCTTTAGGGGGGGGGCTTCCCTCGAGGCTGACACGGAAGCTTCAGGAGGTACAGATCACAGTGGCCACTAGACATGGGCACGACTTGGCGAAATTCTCGTTTCCGTTTCCGTTCCTCGTTTCTGTTACGCAACGGAACGAAGAACAACAATTACTCTGCCAGAACTCGAACTCTAACCGATAAAAGGAAAATTGGGTCTGATTTGTCGTTGTCGTTCCTGGCATCGCAGCGATCGCGCCATGCCAAGCGGCACAGAAAAAAAGTTTTAAAAATAAAAAAATAAAAACCGATTCCCGGCCAAAAAAGCGGGCGAAAATATGCCTGCCTGAGTGAGTGCACCTACCAGAGGGGTGGTTTCTGGGGGGGTCCCCGGCCTCCCCCTCTCCTCTCCTGGGCTGCTCTGGTGGGGGGCATCCTCGTCGTCTCACTAACTCGCCAAGCGGCGGCACAGAACAAAAGTTTTAAAAATAAAAAAACCCGATTCCTGGGCAAAAAAGCAGGCGAAAATATGCCTGCCTGAGTGAGTGCACCTACCAGAGGGTTGGTTTCTGGGGGGGGGTCCCCGGCCTCCCCCCTCTCCTCCCCTGGGCTGCTCGGGGGGGGGCATCCTCGTCGTCTCGCCAACTCGCCAAGCGGTGGCACAGAAAAAAAGTTTTACAAATAAAAAAAACCCTGATTCCCGGCCAAAAAAGCAGGCAAAAATATGCCTGCCTGAATGAGGGCACCTACCAGAGGGGTGGTTTCTGGGGGGAGGGTCCCCAGCCTCCCCCCTCTCCTGTCCTGGGCTGCTCTGGTGGGGGGTATCCTCGTCGTCTCGCCAACTCGCCATGCCATGCGGTGCGGGTGGGGGATCCAACATGGGGCGACCACAATATTTATTTTGAAATCGTGGTGGTCCAAAAACACACCAAAGCACCACAGAAACATGCAAAAATAGCTATTTTAAAACTGCCTGAATTTTTACAGTAGCAGCAGTGGGTTTTTCTTGCAACAAAACGTCTCCATTGATTTTATTTTATTTTATTTTTATTTTTATTTTTTTACACCTGCGCAATGATGGGCTGGCCATGGGAGTGGACCATGCAAATTTTTGGAGCCATTCCACCAATTGCATGGCCACTTGGCCAGGTTTTGACCGAGACTTCTGGGATGTGCCAGTCGGGCATAAAAAGCCCAATAACCCTAGCCCAAACCCGAACCCGAACCCTAAGCCTAACCCATACACCAGTACACTGTCCTTCTTAGTGGGTCAGAGAGGCACCCAGAGGTGCACCCCACTCACTCACCCTAACCTTACCCGTAACCCTAAGCCTAGCCCTTGCCCTAACCCCAACCCTAAGCCAGATCTGTACTCGCATTGCACTATACGCAAGTACACTTCCCTTCTTAGTGAGCTATAGGGCGCCCAGCAGAGAGGCGTTCCTCTCTCACCTCGCTCACCAGTCCAAGTTCCAAAACCTGTACGCCAGTATGCTGTCCTTCTTAGTGAGTCAGAGTAGAGGCACCCAAAAGAAAGAGAGGTGCCTCTGCCCGCCACTGCAACTTGGTATGCATATCCAATTGGCTATGCGTACCCTTTTGTAGTGGGCCAGAGGAGGCACCCACCCCAGAGAGGTGCCTCCAGGAGCCCGCTTTCCCTTCATAGCGGGCCAGAGGAGGCACCCACCGCAGAGAGGTGCCTCCAGGAGCCCGCACCCCCCCAAAACCAGTTCTAACGACAGACGAAAAACGCCAAACGAAACAACAATTTTTTTGAGAAATTTCACGAAGAACGGAAACGAGCCGAAACGGGCCGGCTCCGACACACGACAACTCGAAACGTCATTTTTCCTGGTCGTGCCCATCTCTAGTGGCCACACTAGTAGGTGGAACAGTTGATACCAAGATATCTCCCCATCCCTAGCTGCACCACACTGGCTACCTCTCTGCTTCTGTGCAAATTTCAGGCTGACAGTTTTAATACATAAAGCCCTAAATGATTTGGGACCTTGGTATTTGGAAGAATGCTTCCGCCCACCAAGAACTGTCCATCCTATGCACTCATCCCTGGTGGGTTGTCAGACAGTGCTGATCCTGAGGAAGGCCCGGAGGGAGAAGATAAGAAGTAGGACCTTCTTGGCAGTGACACCCATATTGTGGAATCAACACTCTCCAGACACACCACCTGGCCCCCTCAATGCTGACATTTTAAAAGCATATAAACACGTGGCTATTTAGACATCAATTGATACCACAGAATCATAGAATCATCATAGGGATGGAAGGGATGTTGGAGGTCTTTAAATCCAACCTATTGAAATTATCACCCTAAGGCAGTAATGGTGAACCTTTTAGAGACCAAGTGCCCAAACTGCAATTTAAACCCCACTAATTTTTCACAAAGTGCCAATACAGCAATTTAACCTGAATGCAGGTAGCTGTGAAGCGGTGATTTCAGGTGCCCACAGAAAGGGTTCCGAGTGCCACCTTTGGCACCCGTGCCATAGGTTTGCCAACACTAGCCTAAGGCAACTGCATTGCTTTTTAAAATACTTAACTATTAAAATTTTGATGTTTTAATATATTAGTGTTTAAAAGTTATTTTTTTTAATTTATGTTTTATATTTGGAACTTATTTTATATCTGTACTGACGTTTTCTGTTTGATTATGTTGAGAACCACCCAAAGTAGTTTTACCAGTTTGATGATATAATAAACAAACTGAAATAGAAGTAGAGATTAGGGCTGGGCACGAAATGGAAAAATTGAGTTTTGTTTCATTCTGTTTTCTCCCCCTGTGTTTCATTTCATATTGTAGGTAACAATTTTTTTTAAAAAAAATTACTTACAAATAACAAAATGAAATGGGAATCTCCCAGCTGGGAGGCGGCAGCAAGCAGAGAAGGGAGTCCAAGGAGTATTTGCACTGCTGCGCCCACCTCTGCTGCTACCTCGTCGAGACAGGCAAAGGAGCAAGCTAGGAGGTGAGCGAGTCTTCCTCCAACACTCTTCTCCACTACACCTGCCATTTTAAACAGCCTCCAGCTTTTGACAGCTAGGCTGGGGCCTGCTTAAAATGGTGGCAGCAGCAGATAAGAGTTTTGTTAGAGGACACACCTCCTAGTTCACTCCTTTGCCTGCCTCATTGAGGCAGCAGCAGAGGTGGGTGCAGCAGCGTGAGTTCTCCTTGGTCTCTCTGCCCGTTGTCACCTCCCAGCTGGGAGGGGGTGGGGAATACCCCGGGAGGGGGCTGAGAGGGGAGCACTGAGATCAGCACTCCCCTTTCAAACCGCTGCCATGGGATTACCCACTGCCTCCCAGCTGGGAGGTGGCAGCGCCGGAGCCTCTTTGGTGGCTTACAAGCAGAACAAAATTGTTCATTTCAAATAAAATAAAAAAACCCTGCCATTTTGCTTCCTTTGTAATGAAATGCTGCTTCTTCATTTTGTTTTGTTTTGTTTTGTTATGTAATGGACCGATGAATCAGCATTGAGTTTTTTGTTTGATGCCCATCCCTAGTGGAGATGACTAATTTCATGAATGAATCATGTGCTTTAATTCTTTAAGAATGTGCACTAGAGAGATAGAGTTATTTGACATTTATTTTGAACTACAAATTAAGAAAACCAATGAACGCATTTTGCTCTGGTGAAACTGCTCTAATTATAGATTAATTGATCAAATTACCCTAGAGATTGAAAATGCCCCTATGATTTAGATGCAGATATGGAATATGTAACTCAGCCCCTGAACTTCCAAATGTTTTGATGCACCATAAAGCATGGAAGGAAGATTTTGTACATATCTCTGTTTCAGCACAAAACATACCCTAAAGGCTAGTAACTGGCACATTGAACACAGCCTGAATCAGACTCCATCTTGCCTGCTTAGCAGAACAGTGTCCTGCCTGCTAAGCTTCAAGTTCCGGTTCTGCCAGTTCCTTTGAAATATCTGCATCCCACAGACTATGATCCAACTCTCCTTCAGTTGCTCCATTTTAAGAAACATATTTTAAAAAGCATTTTATTAAAATAAACAACACAACAATATACAGTCTAAAACAAAATGCAAAGATACAAAATACAAATCAACTGTGCTCCCCAACACCAGCAGGACTTCCTGAGAAGTCATCTTCTCTATTATATCCTCTCTTCCAGAACTGAATTGATTGTTGTGCAGGAGATTTCCCTTTATATCTTACAAGCACATATTCAATACATCTACCCCAAAT
>JAHTLZ010001950.1:0-38360 GCA_023846285.1 Phrynocephalus versicolor
AGAGAGAGAGAGAGAGAGAGAGAGAGAGAGAGAGAGAGAGAGAGAGTTCTGGTTCATGTGTGATTTTGCCTCTTTTTAAGGTAGGGAAGGGGGCAGCTGATCTTCTCAAGCAGCATCTCTAAACTGGATTAATTGCCCTACATAACCAGCATGAGTTTACTTCATTAACTAGCATTTATATGTCCCACACCTTCAATTAACCTGGCCTTGGCACCATCTCATATCTGTGAAGGCAGGAGATGATCAGACAACGTCATTGCAAGCCCTGCGTCCCACTGAACAGGGCTGATTTATCTCCTTGGTACCTCATTAAAATGCAAAAGGTGGAGAAATTGATTTTGAGCCATTTCAGGCCTGGAACGTTTGTAATAATGTTAATTTGTGAATTCTCTCCATATTCAGATGTATAGGTGTGTGTGCATATTTGGTATGCTGCAGTTGCCATGTTCAGCCCGGGGCTATTTGTATTGTGCAGACAGAAAATGACCAGCGAACATTTATTTCTCATATCTTCCTGAGGAACCTGAGGCGCATGAAGATATTTGTGCTGTAACAGGCACAGTCAATCTCCTTCACTCCCTTTAGTCACTATATATCAACAGCAAACTCCCAGCTAGTCGGACTGGAGCAATTAACCTGCCAGAGTTCCTTGCTGTCAGACTCAGTAATAATAAACTCCCCCCAGTGAGAAAGAGAGAGCTATAGATCCTCGCCCTGCAAATTCCAGAGAGTGGCTGAATTATTCAACATCAGCATGATTAAAGAGATGACATGGTATTAGTTTAGAAGACATTAATCTCCACCCACCCCCGCAAACACCCCCCCCACCCACACACTGAGATTTAAATCTATTAATGAACAACACTTATAATAAGGGTGTCTTCTCCCTGAGGGGTTTTGAATAGGGGTGCAGGCAGTGGGTAGGGAGGAAAAAAAGAAAAACAATTTTCACTGCCTGGTCATTTGGAAATTGAAAAGCTTAAGGGGGCAAAGCAGGCATGTCAATACGAAGTAGGAAACTTGCTTAATTAAATGGTTCCAGCCTCTGTAAATCTTGGAAGGAAATCAAAATAATAATTGCAGTCAAGCAAAGCATATTAACTTTGGCATAATTGGAAATGTTTACAGTGCCATCCTTAAGAGAAATACTGTTGATCACTTTTGATTATTATAATTATAAGCAATAATTCAGAAGGCTGGAAGATAACAAATTGAGCTGCCTACAAGTATGTTAGTAATATTAACCCCATGCAAGCGTGCGATCCCACCTTTTCCCTTACCATTGCATATTTTTGTTCTGTTTTTTTAATACTCAAACACAACCAAATAAACACCATCTTTAAAGCATGCTTATACTGAAATGCACTGATATTGCAGCCTGAAAACAGTGTCTCTGAGCTAGTAGTTATTGCTAATCCTATATATGTCTCAAAAATACAGCCCATTGAGTCTACGGGTGTGTGTGTGTGTGGGGTGTCAATGGTAAATCTGAGCAGAGAAGGAGAAAATCTACTTCAATTATGTATAGTCCTGTTTCCAGTTAAACCTTCACAGTAGAGATGGGCACGAATTAAAAAAAATGGTGTTTTGTTTGTCGTTTGTCGTTGAGAGGTCCGTTTTGTTTCATTTCTGTTTTTCTGTGAATTTTTTGGAAAAATTTCGTTTTTTTTTTTTTTGTTTTTTGTTTTTTTTTTTTTTTTGCTTTTCATTTCTACCTGCTTTTTGCGTGATTTTTTAAAGCATTTCCATGTGTGGGCATCCCCCAATGCCCCAGACCAGAGGGAAAACACTAAAAAAAATGATGCTGGCAGAGATACAGTATAGACTAGGTTTGCAGGGAGGCTGCAAAGGCAGCGGCGGGCATTGCCCAGGGTGTAAGGCAGCCACAGAGTGAATGCACTGCGGGGCAGGGGAGGGTACTCACCGAGAGGTACGCACGCACACAGGGAGGCTGCAAGAGAAATCTCTTCTTTCTCTCCCCTAAGAGCCAGGCTGCAGCCAGCAGGAACACAGAGACACACACCTGCCTGGCTGGCCTAAAGTAACGGGTCGCAGAGACAGCAATCCCACCCTAACTCCCACAGCAGACTGCAAGGAGGACGGGGGCTGCCAGAGCTTTTTATGCCCTCTGTGGCTGCCAGACCTGCCCAGTCTGCCACCTGGGCATGCTATTGGTTGAAGTTGTCCAAGAATTTACATAATACTATCACATGGCTTGCCTCCATGTTGTGGCTGGAGTGGCGACATTAGAGATGGGCACGAAACAAACAATTTTTCGTTTCCGTTTTCATTTTTTCATTTTGTTACGTAATGAAATGACAAACGAATTTTGTCTCTAAAATGAAACGAAACGAACAGAAACACCGGAAATTTTGTCGTGCGTTTCGTTTCCATTACTGCAATATGAGTCAATTGCTTAAAATCCTTTAAAAAAAATCACAAAAAATTGAAATAAATGGTAACGAAATGGTAACAAAATGAATGAAAATGAAAATGAATTTTTTTGCAAAAATTCAAGAAAAACAGAAACGAACCGAAATGGACCCTCCAAATGACAAACGACAAATGAAATGCCATTTTTTAAATTCGTGCCCATCTCTAGGCGACATCCATTTTGTCATCCTTAAAGGGAAAAGAAAAATACACCACAACGGGAGAAGAGAAAAACAAATGTTTTAAGGACCCCTACCCCCTCGTAGGTAATAATTTCAAACAATTATCGCATTATCACTGCATTTTTATGGATGTCTAGGGCGTTTTAATACCCAAGAAATCAATATTAAGCATCTGGGAGCCATTTTGGGTCGGTATCCCCTAACTCCCCTTAAAGGAAAAAAATGCAGCGATCTGAGAAAAGACATAAATGCACATTTTAAGGACCCCCCCCCCCGGCTAGGTATTATCAGACAGTATAAATAATTATCGCTGCGTTTTTATGGCTGTCCAGCGCATTTTTTAACATTTCATTGCACACCATTGCACACAATTTTTGTGGTTCTGTTCATTTCGTTTCATTTTCATCACAATTTTTGTTTGTCGTTTCATTACGTAACAAAATGACAAACGAATAATGGAAATGAAAAATTGTTCATTTCGTGCCCATCTCTACTTCACAGCATTAACCTGTGTGGGAGTGTGGTGATGTGCATTCTTCTCCTTCCATCTCATCTCGGCCCTGCTCTGTGAATGCTCTCTGTGTGAAGAATTCCAAAGTAGACACTGGATTTCTTCTCACGGTGTGATAAATGCTGTTTGGTCTTTCAGGTGAATATGTAATGATACGAAAGCGAAAGTCTCTTGTATTAAAACACATGTGGCAGAGGGACCTGGATGTTGGGTAAGACACAAGAGTCACATCCCTGTTAGGACATCTTGCGCACTGGCTGAATTTAAGCCCATCTCAACCTCTCCCTCTCCAGAAGAACATTGTATATCCCAAGCTGGAGGAGATGTTGGATATAAATGTGGCAAATAAGTAATAAATCATTAAACTGGGTCAGTTCACATGGTTCTCAGAAGACCAAGCTTTGTGCAACTCACGTATGCAAAGTGTTGTGTGAACAAGTTTTCTTTCTCTCTCTCTCTTTCTCTCTCTCTCTCTTTCTCTCTCTCTCTCTCTCTCCCACACACACACACACAGAGACAGAGACAGACTCACACACACACACACACACACACACACACAGAGAGAGAGAGAGAGAGAGAGAGAGAATTTGACCAAGAATATCCAGAGAACCTCCACTTTGGCTGCTGAAAGGGCAAATGAATGCAGACATTTGCTAAAGGAGTTTTCTGAGGGGAGCTACTCAGCAGCCCAGCTGATGCTAATCAGTTTCATGCCAAATTACAGTATTCTGAAATTGCTGCCAGAGCAGTGCAGCCTGGCATTATCAATTTCACTAAATTAGAGAGAGCTCATTTCTGATGAAATGGATTTATTTGTGTCATAATTATGCATTCAGCTCTGTGTCGAAACAATTGATTTCCCTAGAGAGCGGGGCTATACCGCATGTTCTATATGACATGTGAATGGGAGTGTATCCTATGTGTTATCGGCAGCAGATTCATTTCAGGACTCATGTAGAGTACAATGCATGAATCATACTTAATATATATGTATATGTAGCTGTGGTGGTGACTTAAAATATTTAACAGCCTGCACCAATTTCATATGCAGGAAAATACAATAATATTTAACTTGTATTTGCTTAGTGCTTTTGTTCGGAGATGTTTGCACAAATTTTTGTTGTAAACCGCCTGGAGTTCCCCTGGAAGATGGGCGGTATATAAGCACTAAAATAAGTAAATAAATAAAATTATCATACAATTCTAAAATATCTAAAACAACAATATATTAAAATGGAAAGCAACCTGCTTACCTCTGGCTATTAAAATCAGCATCACTTGATTTCACAAAGTAAACAAGGCAGTACGTGACTATTCCATCCTTGCATTATTACATGAGATCTACCATCTGCCTCTTCTGAAATTATCTGGTTTTAAAGCATGAAGCTTGACATTTAAAGGGCACCATCTCTGCCTTGGTGAAGGGAATCCCAAACAGGGATTCTTTTTTTTAGATTAGGGCTCGAGGATTTAATCCAGTCCAAATTAAGCATGTGCTTAACTCTCTTCCCACATATCTCATTAGGATTTAAACTGTTGCTAGATTACATTCTAATTTTTAATCTCTTTGGACATGATCTGCTAGGGTGCTTCTATCAGCAGAACTCCCCGAGGGACTGGGCGAATGCTATTTTTATTTCCCTGCAGCCCCCTTGAAATCTCCAATCTGTACTGAAAATAATGGAACATAATTAGTCATGACTAAATTATTCTGCTGATGCCAGGGTGGACTAAACTCAACAAACAGATGGGGGTGTTATTGAATTGAACTGCTTATGCAGTGTCCGCAGCATAAGTTGCTTGACTTTTAAAGCCCTTGTGCTAAGAAGTATTCAGTACCTCCTTACACAAGCAGGACGTAGTAACAACTTGAGATGGGTACAACATAGAAAAACAACATTTTGTTTCATTCCATTCCATTTCCTTTGCTGTTTTGTTTCATCATTAATGACTTTTTTAAAAAAAATCAAAATAAAACAAAGGATATGAAATGATTCATTATGCTATATGGGTCTGCTCACATGGATACTACAGGCACTCAATATTGCTTGGTAGTTGATACAGCAAACTGGAATTTACAATCTGTGGCTAAAGAGATGGGATGTAGGAATGGATGATCTACCAGTACGATATTGTGGTCCACAGTATCTTACTGATACATCATCCATTCCTAGGTCCCATCTCTCTGCACACAAACTGCAATTTCCAACCTGCTATCTTGAGTTTCTAGGATGGTGGTGGTATGTTCTTAGAAGGAGAATGAAATATTTCATTTTTAAAATGGTAGTTTGTTACTTGATGAAGCACTTGCTTGTGTTTTAATTTTTTAACATTTTGTTATATAGTAAAATGGCAACACAGTGTGTTGTGTGTTGTTTTGTGCCCATCTCTAACGATAACTTACTTTTTTACTGGTACCATGTTTGCAAGTAGGAGATGCTATTAAATTGTTTGCAGCTGCTAGTGCACAACAGGATCTCAGGCTACTGTTGTGGCCCAAAAGTCTGCTGGCATGGTTTTGATGGCTAGTCTTTGTGAAGGGTGGCAAGCCAGAATCAGGAACTATCACATTGACCTTCATGCAAATCTTCCAAGCGAGAACAATTAGACGTACAGTATATAGCTCCTAACTTGCCATTTCATGTGCTTATGGAAGCTTGCTTTAATTCACCACCATCGCTGGATCTGTGCAGTAAATGTATTTCTAAATGCACTTTGCACAAAACAAATAGGCATTTTCTTTAAATTTAGTTAATCTGTTTGCAGTAAATGTTATTCCACAGCAGCAATGGAGGACCACACAACTTTCTGAAGTGGACCCTTGAGGAATTGCTTTGCTTCCAATACTGGCAATTATTTTTGTGTGTGTGTGATATTCTCTGGGAACAAACTACTAAGTCCTAACCATCCACAATTAGGATCTTAGAGCCCACACCAAAGAACCACGCTGGAACAAAAATGTTATAGTTCATCTCCTGTTCCTTGTTTTCTATGCCCTGAAGTTTCTTAGCAGGGTCATGTTTTGATTTGTGTCATCTGAAATCAGCATAAAACCCAACTTAACATATTAAACATTTTCTTGCATTTTAAATGTCAAGGTTGCATTTGTTTCTTATTCATCCAAATCGTAAAGGTTATTTTCTACCACAGTTGAGTTCCCCCCCATGTGTTTTTAAGAAGCTTTGCATTGATTAGGCATACGTAACCTCTTGCAATTCCTTGCAAGCTTATTATTATCACACCTCTCTCTATTAAACATCACTGGCATCAACCCAGTTTTCACACACACACACACACACACACACACACACACACACAAACAAACACACACACACAGAGAGAGAGAGAGAGAGAGAGAGAGAGAGAGAGAGAGAGAGATCCTTCAAATAACTGAAAGGCAACTTGCATTTTGTTGGCGGAAGCTATGAATGAATAATTCAGCTGGTAGAATGTTCCATGTTGTACATTTTCAGAAGACAGCACAATCCTCTTGTCAGTCACAATAGCTCTGTCAAAACTAAGCACCCTCCAGTATGTGTGCCAGGCAAATTCTGCATGCTAAGAAGCTGAAACTGCCAACCTAGTTAATCCTGGCCATCATCCATTTTCCTTCTTGTGGCAGAAAATTCCCAATTAAAACCTTAGTCTCATTTTGTCAATTCCAAACGTTGTACATAAATGCATGAGTAGATTATGTTTACATTGTTGAGACTATGAGGAAACATGAGGCTTGGGGTGGAACTCCTCTCTCGTGTTCTTCTGGCAGGCAAGGTCAGGGAATTAAAATCTTCTCCTCAGGGAGGACCACTAAAGATGGTGAGGAGTTTCCTGATGTTGTTAACGAGATTCTCATATTGGCAAGAAGGCCAATGGAGTATTCCTGCTATTATGCAGCTGGGAAGGAGGGGAACCATTCTCCCTCTCCAGTAATAGGGAGGAGGGTGCCGGCTGATGACACAAAGGTATCACTTTTCACTGGCCTTTATGGGTAGTTAAGTGGCATTAAAAGGCTAGCCCTGCCCTAAAACTGGCATCCTTGGTTCTGCCACTGCTGGGCAGTGGGTGCTGAAGCTCAGCGGCAGCATGGATTGCCCAAGGCATTGTGTTGTGGCACTGCTGCATGGCCTGTGGATCATTTTGGCACTTGCTGCATGGTTTGTGGCAGTGGCCTAGTAGGTGGCTTCCCTCACAGCTAGACTGCTGTGCGCACAAGGAAGGGGATGCAGGAAATGGCAAGGAGGCTCCTAGCAGTGGGAGTCTGTATCTGAGGGTGGGGGTGGGGGGTGAGGATTTCACAAGCAGGTGGCACTCAGGAAGTGCTGAGTTGCCACTCGGTCAAAGATGGTGCATGCCACAAACCCTGTTAACTTGTGGTTGCCCGGTATGTGTAGCCCTTTAGAACCCAGGTTAGCCCAGTGCTTGCTAATTTCTTCTACCATGGGTGGTCGGCAACAAGGCCTTGTGGGTTGAAGGGATGGCCTCCAGTGATGGTAATCCCTAGGGGGACAATTGGGCTCACTGGTAATGACTGGTGGGAGAGAGAGGCATGGGACTGGCTGGGGAGACTCACAGTCTGAGCAACTCATGGCAGCCACATGAAATGGCCTACGTGCATTCCCAGGTTCAGCCTACAGGTTTGACCTTTATTTTAAGGGTAGATGGTGCATTATCTTAAGAGTAGATGGTGCGTTGAGGAATGACCAAATTTGCCCCTTGGTTTATATAGCTTTACTCAAGCTTGAGGGGTATATGTTTTGCACACTGCTCCATTCAGGGACAACAACCCTGGAGTGGGAAAGAAGGAGGGCTATGCATTGGAATTGCCAATTTTATTAGGAGAGAATCCACTGGTGGCTACGTAGTGAGGGTGCTGTGGCCATGGGAAATTCAAAAGCCTGCTCTGTGATCCTTGCTTTCCCGAAGGGTAGTACCCAAAGCATTTGTAACTCAGGGTCCCACTGTATTCTGGTTAAATTGTCGTATTGACACTTTGTGAAAAACAAGTGGGTTTTGAATCGCAGTTTGGTCAGTCAGTCTCTAAAAGGTCACCATCACTGACCTAGGGAGTAATGACAGTGGTTTGATAAAAGGGAAGGAACTGGCATTAAGGACAGCAAGAGACGTCCAGAAGGGAGATTATATAGTTACTAAGGTTTTGGTGGGCTGAAAGATAGGGAGATATGAGCTCCTCCTCCACTGTCATGTTGAACATGGAAACAAATGAAGCATACAGTGCAGCATTTGCAAGCAGTGCACCTGCTTTTTAATTCCTCCATTTTCTCAAATGTAAAGCAGTGGCAACTGGGAAGTTTGGCTTTTCAGTACTGAGAAAAATTGACACATAGCACCAGGCTACAGTACCCTTGGTAATTAATGGGCAGCACCAAGATTATGTACCTGAGCATCTGCATTCCTATATTTTATTTATTTGTTTATTTATTTTATATAGTTTGTATGCAGCCCAAGGTCTGTGTCACCTCATACACGGTGGTGCTAATGGGAGCATAAATGTCATGATTTGTCCCTCCAAGTCAAATCACTAAGCAGTCACCAAGTTCAGTCACAGTCAAAAAGAAACTGCCACCATTATAAAGTGGTACCGAGAAAGTTTTATGCAAATATTCTCAGTGTTAAGCACACACATTCTTGTTGCCGGGACACCTATCCTGGCTAATGTTGCCTAAACCTGATGTGAAATACCATAGAGAAAGCAGTCTCAAAAGCAAATCTTCAGCTTAACCATGCTATTTGATTATAAGTTAATTGAAGCTTATTGACTAGTTCTATATTCATGACAGGAAGGAAGTGGATGTCGATTACTATAATTTGGAATCACATTGCTTTCAGTGTCGTTGCCTTGTGCTGCCTGCTGCATCCCACAATCCTACATCTACCAAACATTTGGAGCTGGGAGTTGGGTATATGTGTCTGCCTGTGTTTGACTATGACAGGTTAACTGCTAGTGCTAGTCCTTGGGACAGATGTCGGGTTGCTTGCCAGTCATTCTCTTAGACTGACCTTTAAGAGCATGAACAAAGAGCCATGACAGTTACCCTACTGCAATCAGGTGCAACCTTGCCACTTCAAACCTAAGCAACGGAAGAGAGGAAAAACACAGAAAAAGCTATCAGCAAACTAAAAACCAATGTGTGTGTGTGTGTGTTGTGTCATTACAGTCGTGACTGACTCTTCATGACTCCATGTCCATGGAGTTTTCTTGGCAGGAAGACTGGCGTGGTTTGCCCGTTTCTACTCCAGGTGCCTACAACACCTGCTATTCCCTGGTGGTCTCCCATCCAAGTACTAACCAGGGCTGACCCTGCTTAGCTTCCAAAATCAGGTGAGATTGGATGTGCTTAGGGCATCTAGGCAACTATTAAAAAAAAGATCCGTAACAATAGATCCGTTTTAATGGTACCCAGCAAGAGCAGCTGGGATGCGGCTTATTTGGACTGAATGAATGGATTAAGCAAAAGTTTGAGTAAATGCAACACGTACAACACAGAAACATATGCACAACCTTTTAAACAATACATTTACCAAGCAATGATGTAGTAGGGTGGAATGGAGACATTGGCAGGGGGCTGTGATAGAATATAAGCACCAAATCTCAGCTAACGTCAAGTAAAACCATCCCCATCACAAAAACAGTAAGTTCAGTGCTTAAATGAGTGAGCTTCTGAATACTTGTTCTGTATTCTTTTCAATATATTTTTAAGTATTTTGTGTCTCCCTTTTACAACTAGACCAGAATCTCCTTGCAAGCAGGATTCTGATAAGTCTGTTTGTCCGGGAAGGGTTTCAAAAAGTTAAAAACTAAAACTCAATTAATTAAGTCAAAATTTCTGATTGTCACAGTTGGGGAAATGATTTTCCCTTTGAAAACTTATATATTGTAACTATTTGGTCTCAGAAATTCTGAGAGAATATTCACTGAAGATACATAGCAAAATAAACCCCCATCTGGAGGACTGCCATTCCATTACTTTATTTAAAGCATTTTAAAAAAAAACTCTTTTTCTGTCAAAATACAGTTTTTCCCTCTGTGCTAACCTGCAAATGTATACAATGTTTGATATTACAAAGGTCCTGCTGGATAGCCTGTACTATACATGTTCAGTCATAATAGTGATTGCTTTACCCCTTTGAAAGGCCTTTTTTGAGGATCAATATTTCAACCTCTGTAGCCTGGATTCTTTCCAGAATTTTTTAAAAAATATTCTTTTTCACGATAAACAAGCTTGGTCTTTTCAACATATATGATTTCTTTGCCTATTTCTAAACAGTGTGTGGGGTGAACAGTTTTATTTTTAAAATATAACTCTCAAATCCTTTGTTCAAACTTCCCAACATCTGGCACATTGCAAGAATAGACTATCTGCTAAAATTAGGACAGATTTGGTGGTGATCCGAAACTGACCCAGTTTAAAAAGTTATAATATTGGAGGGGGCACTATTTTTAGAATTAATTGCTTGATAGAATGTTGCTTTGCTCTGCCTGCACAAGATCAATGTTGCACTCTCGTGCAGCAATAACATGTGATTGGTAACAACTGTGGAGACTTTAATCGACATCCCTACTTGTTTTCTGTGTGGCATAAGGATTAGAAATGGCTTTGTGCAAGACTCTCTGCTCAGGCTGGCAGTATCAACTTCAGCCTCTGGCCTGGCGTCCATCAATTGTTTAATGTTTTGTCTGCAGTGAATAACTTTTGATGCTAACTGAGAACAGACTTCATTTCCTTATCTACAGTTTCATAGGATTTTAGTACTTCAAGAGCTGCAGTCTCTGCTCTAGGAGGCAAACACAGCTTACTCAAGGGGTCTCTCTTGTTTTAAGTGGCTTTGTGGAAGGCAATAACATGAGTTAGCTGTGCAGAAAGAGGCTCTGTGAATTTCTTGATTTCCCCCCTTTCTGACTCTAGGGTGACAGCTGTAGAGTTTTCAAGAATGTCGCTTGACTGGGCTTCGAGTGTATAACGGTTTGATTAGCTATGCGAATATAAACCTGCACATGCACAATTATTCAATACTTGCATTCTATCCTAATGTAAATAACAAAAATGATGGGAACAAAAATTCCCGGAGCATCTGCATAATATGCTGCTAATCTTCTATTTACTAACAAATAGCAGTGCTAATCATTTTACCAATTAAAATTTAGAACAGATTATAAAAAACAAACTCTCTTTGGAACATTATGCTAATTTATATTTCCATGGGTGTGAGGTTTTTTTAAAAAAAATCTATACTCAAGAAGCACTGTGTAATAATAAAATGGTATTTTACTCATTTGAATAATTTGCAGCAGCTTAACAGGCAGTAGAAAGGATAGTGCTACCATCACCTCTACAGTCTGCATTAAGAAGAGAATTAGTATTTGTAATTACTTGATTTCACTGGAATATAAGTGTGCCCTTCTGCTATCAGAGTTAGTGTGGTGGGTAGAGTGTTTAGATGAAACCCTTGAAACCCTGAACCTCACAGATTAATTTCAGGCCAGCCACTCACTTCCATCCTAAGTTAACTCTTAATGTAAGGGTGAGTAAAGGGTAGTCTTCCAGACAGTAAATTTTGTCTCCCATCAGCCCTAGTCAGCAAAGGTGAAGGATGCAAGGGATGGAAGTCTTATATCATCTGGAAAGATACCCCTGGCCCAATTAAGGTTAAGTAGAAAGAAAGGAAAATTACATGTATACCACCTGAGATCCCAGGAGGAAATGAAAGTCAGAACTGGTACATAATGTATCATATTGTTTTCTCTTGCAGAACTAGAGACTAGGACCTTAAAAAAATGAAGTTCTCTATGTGCCCCAGTGGGTAAAATTCAGGACCCAAACTAATCGATATAAATTGCAAGAAAGGCAAGTTCATCTAAACATTAGAAAGTAGTACTAGATACCTTGAATTTCACTGTATGTGTATACTGTGTATATACACACAATGACAATAAATTATTATTATTAAAAGCTGGTTGACAGTAAACTGAATCACTTCATTTAAAGGGTTAAAAAGCCTGGATAGTTGTCTGTTGACATGCCACAGGTGTGGATTTCCTGCTTCAGCTAAGTGATGAATTTCATAAACTTTGGAGGCCTTCCAGCTCCACAAGTCTATCTAATTGTAGCATACAAAGAGAGATGTACAGCTCAATCACATGCATTTTTATCTGAAAGTAAGTTCAGATAAAGTGAATTCAGTGAGGGCTTTCTTCCATTTTTATACCCATTTGTCATAGAAGAAGCTTCTATAGCCTCAGAAGCTAGGACTCGGGGTAATGGTTTCAAACTAGAGGAAAAGAGATTCCATTTGAACATTAGGAAGAACTTCATGATGGTTAGAGATGTTCAGCAGTGGAATATGCTGCCATGGAAGGTGGTATCCTTCTTTGGAGGTTTTTAAGCAGAGGCTGGATGGCCATCTGTCGGAAATACTATGATGGGGATTCCTGCATGGCAGGGGGTTGGACTAGATGGCCCTTGAGGTCTCTTCCAACTCTATGATTCTATGATTCTAAGCCCCAATGTGGTTTAGAGGATAGATTAACAGAATAGAACTCAGAAGACTTGGGTTTGAATCTCTGCTTGAACATGGAAACTCACTGGTACATGGGCTGGTAAAACCACTCCTTAAATATCTTCTCTACCTTGGAAGCCCTGTTGAAGTCATCATTACATCAGAGGAGCCTTGACAACACATAACACTCAGAAGGCCCATTGAATTCAGTACAAAACTCTTTGGGGTAAATATTGCTCAGAATGCACTGCAAAGATGCTTAAGAGTGCAGCTTCAGGTTTGGATCTCTTATATTAATTGGATGGGCAATAAATATTACATAAGGCTTTTAAAATCCAAGTAAGCACATGCCACTGAGCATCAGTTCAAAGAATCTCTCAGCAAAGGTAGATTTTAACAATGCTCATGGTTAATCCAGAAAAACCCTTGCTGGAGCATTGAGAAATCATTTCCACTGGCCTTAGGGTAATACAGTTGACCAACAGAAACATTTCTTAATATACAAGTGGGCAAAGTGATGTCCTCCACATGTTGTTCAACTGCAATTTACACCATCATTCACCAATAATTATGGCAGCTAGGAGTGGTGATAATTGCAGTCCAAGAAACATGCAGCATTGGAGCACTGCTCCTGGCTGACTGCTTAGGGTTGGTGCACAGGTGCTTTTAGGGCTTTGATCATAGACCTTCTTCTCTTCAAGAGACATGCAAACAAGGGAAATACAAAAGATCTGTGGTTCCCATCCTTAGATGACCCAGGTGGTGTTGAACTGCAACTCCCAGAAATCTGAGCCAGTTTAGCTGGTGGTGAAGATTTCTGGGAACTGCAGTCCAAGAAAACCTGGGTTCCCCAAGGTTGAGAACCACTGTAATAAATAAATATGTCTAGTTATTTAAAATTGGAAGGGACAGGAAGGTGTCGTATGTCATAAAGAACATAGGGCTGAATACATATATTTGTGAACAAACTCTGTGAATGATTAAACAGTTCAGACGTTCATAGGCCTGATTAACTTTCCTTCACTGCTACCAAACCTTGATTAAAATGTGGCTCTTTCCTAGATATCCCAAAATAGTCTCTTAAGACATTCCCTGCAATTGGCACTAAACTCACTGGTCTGTAATCTCCTAGGATGGCTCTCAGTAGCTTCATTAACAATTGGATTATGCTGTACTCTTTCCATCCTTCAGGGCTGTCTCCTGAACTAAGTGGACTTGTGACAAGAAAAGCTTCTCCAAGTTCTGTTCTCACATCCTTTGGCATGATCTGAGGCATGTCGCCTAGTCCTTGGGGGCAGGGGGCGGGGTTTCCTTCAGGTATTCCTGAGATCAACTATTTTATAAACCTCTGGATCCATAGTGAATTCTCGGGCATCTGTTTTTTAAAAAGCCTCTTATTATTTTATTTTACTTTATTGAAAATTACCCAGCTCTCAATTATCTGGTCTACCGTGCTTTGGGGAAAACATTACTTGTGGGTGGGAGTGAAGTAGGTCCCCTGTTTCCTATCAACTCCAACATCAATAATTCTGCTCCAAGTAAACCATGTAGGACAGCTCCTGTTCTGGTTGTTGTGTGCTGTTACGTCACTGCCAACTTACAGTGAACCCATGAAGGAGAAATCCCCCAAATGTCCCACTTGTAACAGCCCTGCTTAGCTATTTTATATGCTTTAGGGAGTCCATCCATCACTTATTTGGTCTTCCTCTTTTCCTGCTGCCTTCAACATTTCTTAGCATTATTGTCTTTTCCAGAGAATCTTGCCTTCTTGCAATGTCCCCAAAGTAGGGCAGCCTTAGTTGCAATATTTTTGCGTGCAGAGATAGTTCAGGCTGATTTGGTCAAGATCCCACTGGTCTGACTTTCTAGCAGATCAAGGCCTTCTCAAAGCTCTCCTCTGGGCACTTGATTTCAAATGGAATAACTTTTCCCCCCTTGTCAGCTTTCACATCCCTACACAGTGATGGAAAATACAAAAGTACGGTGATCATGGTCTTGGTCTCTATTCATGAACCCTTACACTTGACGATCTTTTCTAATTCCTTCATTGCTGCCATTCTGAGCGTCAGTCTTCTTTTCATTTCTTGGTTGGCAAAATGTTTCACTGTTTAAATTTCTTCCTTGTCAACATTAAAGTTGAGTAGTTTTTCTGTAGTCAGGATCTTGGTTGTCTTCGTATTCATCTCCAGTACTGTGTTGGCACTTTCTTCTACTTTCACAAAAATTCATTTTATTTTAGTGATTGTTGCCTTCTTTCAGTAGGATGGTGCCATCTGCCTATCTGCTTCTGCTTCTGCTTATATACTGCCACACAGCACTTCAAGCACTCTCTGGGTGGTTTTCAAATTAATTATGCAGGCTACACATTGCCCCCTACCTCCCCAGTAAGCTGGGTACTCATTTTACCAACCTCGGAAGGATGGAAGGCTGAGTCAACCATGAACCGTCTACCTGGGACTGAGGTAGAGATCACAACATTTGTGTAGGCAATAGGATTACTGTAACATACTGTCCTTCCTACAATATTCCAGGGAGCAGATATAACTTCTAATATCATGCACGTTAGCGTTAGGCTCACAATCTTCATGGCTTTGCCAGAGAAATCCATAGTACACAAAAATCATGTATAAAGAAATTCTGGTACAGTATAAAGAAATTCTGATTAAGTCTTTACGGAGCCACACTATACAGAATGATCAGAGGAAAAGAGCTTTTTTTCCTGCAGGCTTATATGCTGCTTTGGTTTCCAAGATGCAGTTTTTAATGTATGCAATTATTTGTTCATACATAGGTTTACATACAAGTTTGTCCCCACCCCCAACAATTTAGAATATGCTATCAATATTCACAGTGGTAGCAGAATCAACTTTTTATAATATTAGAGATTAGAGATGGGCACGAATAAAAAAATGACGTTTCGGTTCTTCATTTTTCGTTGCGGGTCCGTTTTGGTTCGTTTTCATGTTTTGTGGGGTTTTTGAAAAAAAATTGTTTCATTTTTTTCGTTTTTCATTTTTCATTTTTACCTGCTTTTGCGTGATTTAAAGCATTTCTGCGTGCGGATGTCCCCCAATGTCCCAGACCAGAGGGAAAACACTAAAAAAATTATGCTGGCAGAGACACAGTATAGACTAGGTACGCAGGGAAGCTGCAAAGGCAGCAGCGGGCATTGCCCAAGGTGTAAGGCAGCCACAGAGTGAATGCACTGTGGGGCAGGGGAGGGTACTCACCGAGAGGTGCGCACGCACACAGGGAGGCTGCAAGATAAATCTCTTCTTTCTCTCCCCTAAGAGCCAGGCTGCAGCCAGCAGAAACACAGAGACACACACCTGCCTTGCTGGCCTAAAGTAATGAGTCACAGAGACAGCAATCCCACCCTAACTCCCACAGCAGACTGCAAGGAGGACGGGGGCTGCCAAGGCTTTTTATGCCCTCTGTGGCTGCCACACCTACCCAGTCTGCAACCTGGGCATGCTATTGGTTGAAATTGTCCAAGAATTTACATGACCCCATCACATGGCTTGCATCCATCTTGTGGCTGGATTTTGTGTCATCCTTAAAGGGAAAAGAAAAAATACATCACGATGGGAGAAAGACAAAAACAAACGTTTTAAGGACCACAACCCCCTGGTAGGTAATAGTTTCAAATAATTATTGCTTCATTTTTACAGATGTTCAGGGCGTTTTAATACCCAAGAAATCAATATTAGGCATCTGGGAGCCATTTTGGGTCGATGTCCCCAACTCCCCTTAAAGGAAAAAAATACAGCGATCTGAGAAAAGACATAAATGCATGTTTTAAGGACCCCCACCCCACCGGTAGGTATAATCAGGCAGAATAAATAATTATCACTGGGTTTTTATGGATATTCAGGACGTTTTTTAACATTTAAAAACAGCTCATTTCATTGCTCGTCACCATTAACGAAAAACAAAACCTAATTGAACCTAATTTTCATGGTTCTGTTCGGTTTGTTCCAATTTCATCACAATTTTCATTATTCGCTTCATTACATAACGAAATGAATAACGAATAATGGAATGATTTTTTTTCATTTCATGCCCATCTCTATTAGAGATTAGTGGGAATGAAACAGGTCAGTTATAGCTGGTCAACCCATCGTGCAAAAGAGTTTAAGACTATGGTATGTACTTGGAGCCAGAAGAAAACATAAGGCTTAAACAGCCTTCCCTGCATGGTGCTGAATGTTCCAGTCACACTGGGGGCAATGCTGAGCAATCTCAGAATATAGGAGTTGACCATGAAACTAACACAGTGCAGATAAAGGGAAAAATGACTATCCACACATCTCTTGCTGTTCTAGTTCTCCCAAGATCACCCACAGAGATTTCCAGCTGAGGGGGACCTCACACCCTTCACAGATGCTCACCTTTGCTCTCACAACTTCAGTAAAATTCTTCTTCCTTTATATGTGAATGGGCTAGACACCACCGGCCGATTGTCTCTTGCTCCTTGAGCATATTGATAGGATATGAATTAGACTTCCCATAAGTAGAGCTATAACTTTATTTGTGCATGCTACTTTATTTTTTTAACAAAACATTAACAACCCAGTTATAAAAAGTGTCTCTCTTTTCATTGAAAACAAACAGAAATTGCAGTTGTTTTATCAGCAACATCCATCATTCATGGTCAGTGCTTTCATTCAACCTTTTCTTTGTATGCATCAAACTGATTCCATCACAGATACAAGCTGATTATTGTCCACACAGCAGCATTTTCATGAGTCCTCAATTTTTATTTATTTATTTATTTATTTATTTATTTATTTATTTATTTATTTATTTATTAAAACAACCAGTAAGTGGATGTCTGACATGGCTTTTAGTACCAAGTGTTTTTCTCCTAAATTATGCAATCATTATTACCTTTATTTTGTCCCTCCCTTCACTCGTCCCCCACATCCAGTTTAAGGCACGAATAATCCCTACGCCCACCTTTCACACTCATCTAACAGTTAGCAGGGGGAGGGGGATAAACTGCACAAATTGGCAGATAATGCACCTCGTTTCCATGCCGAAGCAGGTGCATTCTCCCCAGCCTAAGTGGCAAGATGATACTGATCCACTTTGACAGGCAAGCTGATCTAAAATTACTCAGCGCACTTTGCTACCAGTTGGGGAGGAAGAGAGTCTCCTGTGAGCTTATTCAGAAATGCTTCAATCCCCAGGGTGCTAATTAAAATTTACCAAGTAATATTTGCAAAGCTCACTGGCCCTAGTTATAGCAATTATCAGTTACTAAATGTTAGTGCCAAGGATGGCACCTAATGTTTGGCTCTTTTGTTTTTCATTTTGCTTTTTTAAAATTTCTTTCTATTTATTTTTCCATGATCTTTCCCTTCACTTCTTCAAGTAGCTAGATCAGTTTAATGGCTCAGTTGGCTTTGCTCTAGAAATCTCTTAAGATAGAAGTTTAATTCTCGGTTTCTTAGTGGGCTTCCTGCCAGCATGTTGGTTATATATTTATATATCTATTCCTCCTCCTCCCCCCTCCCCCCGCAAAAGAAATTTGCCTTACAGAAAGCTCTGCAGCTGACACCAGAGGGATTCTTACCAGCTCTATCCTATTTAGAATTACACTCGCCTGGAGCAGGGGGTCAGAGAGGTGCCGTGACCAAGTGGAAGGTACATTGCCTCCTAATTATACACACAGCTCACAGTTTAAATTTGCTGAACAAATAGCTAAAGTCAAGACTTGCTAATCCACCCACAGGTGCTGTAAACAACCGCTACCAAATAAACATAGTGCAGCCATCAATAGAGCCCTTCAGCAAATTCCACAGTCCTGCCAGCTGCTTGATCACTCTCTTACCGCAAGGCACTTTCAGTGGAGAGAGAGGGAAGGAAAGGTGAACTTTTGTAAATGGATTTTACAGCCATCACACCTATCCATACCACATGGATTTTTAAAAAGTGGATTTGTTAAGGATTGGTGGTGGTTCCCTTACTAACAAAAGGCACCAATAGGCTGGCCTGAATGCACTTTATCTCCACTAATTTCAGAAGCTTAAACAGATCAAAAGAATCCTAGAGTTCTCCAACTAAAATAAGAAAATATCCTTCCCCAATTTCTGGAATGCATCTGTCAGCCAGAGCTGACAATGCAGGCTGACATGGGCCAGTGTTTTGAGTCAGTATAAGGCAGCTTCTGATCTTTTTAAACAGCTGTAAAGCAAATTTGGGATTTCTGTGAGTATCCCCATGCAAGCCCGTTCCCCAGCAATATTGATGGAGATAGCGTTGTTCTTCTTAAATGCCTATATTCTCCCTGTCAAGGTCATGTGGTACTTCTAGGTTACCCTCTGAAATATAAATATGTGAGCCTCTTTAAAAGGGCCCAACTCTTACTGAGACAAGTCTTCTCTTTTTTCCTAGCCAAGGAATAGATTTTTTTAAAAAAAATAGTCATAAAAGTTCAACATAGCTGCACAGATGTCAAGTCACTCATCAGGAGTGCTTAACCACCCTCCCCAATAGTAATGTTATTCTGTGGTTCTGAGTTTCAAAGAAAAATACAAGTAGACCACAACTGGCCCACAAACATGGCCAAGGAGAGAGCTATATGCAGATGACTATGTTGTACAGTATGCACAGTTGATGAAAAAAAAATGGCTTCTGCGATCATGTAATATCAGATGAGCACATCATGTATGCCTCACTTCTCCTAGATACAGTGGAAAGAGAGCTGTTTGTATTCCATCATATGTGATCAGTTTTATAGCACAAAACTGCATCTGTTCTCTAATCAGAGATTATTTTCCTTGGTTTTGTTCCACCATAATAGTATATTATCACCATCCTCTTAAACAAAAAATTAAATAGCAGTATGGACTTCTAATTAAGTTTCCTAGCTGGTCCATCAAAACCAGGCTCTGAACATAAAGACAAAAGTACTGTACTTTTTACATTAAAAGTTCCTCCCACTCTCCCCAATAAAAAGCAGTCAGGGAGCATAGGAAGTTTGTTCTGAGGAGTGACATAACATTCCTTCTACCATGCAATTGTTGAGAGGAAATTCTAGGTACTTTTTGTTTCTGCTCATAGATTTAAAAAAAAAATCACCAACAGTTTGTGAGTAGGATCACTTCTGTTAATCAAGAATAGAATTGAGCAACCCACAGAAACTGAAAACTTTACCATTGCTCTGTATCATAAAGCAAAAAAATTAAAAGCAGAACATTGTAATTAACCTCCTTGTTTGACCTGAAGACTTTGCTGTTCCGACTGATACTGATACCAAGGTTAGGCTGGGCTTAGTTTTAGTTAATAGAACCAGGGGGAGCGACAAAGTATTTGGTTGTTCCTCTTTAAGTACTTTTGTGTACTTGTACATGTGCTTTTGTGAATATTACAGTTGTGTTGCTTTATCTGCCCAGTAGCTGAGTTCAGTTTAGAATCCAGTCAAATGTACCGAACCATCTAATGCCACGTCATTGTTCATTCACTCCTCTAATGGGGAAATTTGTCTTTGCCACTATCTTTTCCTCCCTCGGGAATTGTCAGCTTTTTATAGAAATAAACATGTGCCCTTTCGACCCCTCTCCTGGTGTCTAGGGTCTGCAAGTAGTACTTACCAGGTGGCACTGCTAGCTCTGAAGAATGTGGGAAGATGAAGAGCGCACAAAAAGTAGCATTTCTACTCCTGCTTGCTCAATTTCCTTCAATGCAAAAATGTTTCCCTGATATTCTTGGCTGCCTTTAGGCAGGCTCCTATCCAGATGGGTTTGTAAAAAAAAAAAAAAAGTCAGAGCATTTCCAAAGATGCCATCAGGATGTGTCAGTCTCACTGCTTTGACAGACAACACAGGGCTATGCCATTACCGAAGCCCAAAGAATGTTGACAAGATTTTTGAGCTGGTATCAAAGTAGCCTTTCGAAGCCAGTTCAAGCCTTCCTTCCAAGTCTGCCTACTGGGCATTCTACACCAGAGACCTTATTTTTTCCCCCCTCACTCTCAGAGCAAATGAATTCTTACCGCAGGCTTGGCCCCCAAAATAAATCTGTTGAGAATCTGGAAAGGCGATCCTTCTTGCCAAGCAGAAGCATCAACGGATGCTTCATGGTAGCTTGAAACGAAAAGCTTGCCAGTTCGGGGACAAGCTGTTTGCAAGAACAGAGGGAAAGCCTCTGGATATCCTGTCATCTGGCAGCCTCCATTCGGCTCGGTTGGCATTTTATATTATTTTTATGTATTGGAAGGGGAAGTCGAGTCATTCATCTGAAGAGGTACATTTGATCCTGCATAACTGACGTGACTGCCTGTTTCTCTGCTTCAGCTGAGCCTCTGTTGAGAGCGGGTTAATCAGAGAGTAGATGTTCTTCCTGGCTACAGCTTCAAGGAATTACTTTCTTGGGCTACAACTCCCAGGCCCCAACAGTCAGCATAGCCATAGTCCAGGCGGCTATGGGACAGGGTCCTATCCGATGGATCTGTCTGTAGTTTTGTTTAGGAAAAGTAGAATGTGATCAAATGGGGAACAAGATCACATTGTGGACTGCTTCTGGAGTGGTCCACCGGAATGTATTCTGGAGTGATCACATGGTACGCAGGGAACTGTGTTTTAGCCTAACCCTGATCCATGCCTAAGTTGGATCTTTTTGATCCAGCTGTATGGCTATTACTTTAAGGGGGAGCGCTCCTGTTAAAGCAACACTTTCTGGTGCAATCCAGCACATGTCTTTCCAGATCACTTGACTAGTTATGGAACAGACAAAGCTTCGCTCTAGTATTACTGGAAAGAAAGACAAAACAAAAACCTGGAAGCCAAAGAGCTGTTTTCTCATTTTTCTTCAAACAAATGGCCTTGCTCATTGTATCTGTTTTCTCTTCGACTGGACTGTGCAGTAATTATGTTAAGGTTGATTTTTATCTGCACCCAAGGAGTTCAACAAAGCTGCATTAATGAAACATCAGGGACAAGAAAATTTAAAGCAGAGGTGATGTGGTTTTCCTTAAAGGTGTTTTGTTTTGTTTTTGGCATTGAAAAGAATCTGGAAAAGACTCTTAGAGCTGGAGAGAAGCAACAGGGCAATGGGGTGGTTCTCATTTGTGAAGTAAAATATGTTACACCTCTGCTTCTTTCTGTATAGATGCACAGCTTGTGAACTGAGGCGTTTTAAGAGGAGAAGTCTTTTGACCTCTTTGATTCCACTTGTCCGATACAAGAGGCTATAAGACTTCCTCCAGTGGAAACCCATCTTGTATTGAACTGTGCAAAATGGAAGCCTTAACATGTGAATTATTAGAGATACAAATGTAGGGCTGCAAGAGCAGCCTTATATCCAATTTGGGTCAGAGAAATCAAATTCCTTAATTATAACCAGAAATTGTGGGGTTTGGAAGTAGCTCCGTTATAGCTGATGCTCTGAAAAAGCTTCAACAAATTATTAGGACATACATTGTAGGATTGGCAGGCCTGGGAATAGTCTATATCAGTGGTTCCCAACCTTCCTAATGCTGCAACCCTTTAATACAGTTCCTCATGTTGTGGTGACCCCTTGCCCTGCTTGGGAGAGTCCACAAGCCCCCTTTGGCAGGCCACTGCTGCTGGTGCCATAGAGAACTTCCCTCTACGGGCACCCTCAGCCAATTACAGCCTCTGGTGCCATTGACTGACATCCCCTCCAACTATCGAGCTGTAACTCACTCTTTCCCCCCTTTCTCCCCTGCCTCTTCCAGACCCAAGCCGTTTGTGCCTTTTTCTTCACTGGCTCATGGTGACCCCTGTGAAATAGCCGTTCGACCCCCAAAGGCGTCCCGACTCCCAGGTTGGAAACCACTGGTCTATATCATTTTAGACATAGCAAGGGAAAGAAATTGCTTATTTATAGGATACAACCCATAGCAGGTTAGGTATTTCTTATTATCTCATACAATTTATTGGGTGATTTCTTTTGGAGAACTCTTGTGTTAAGGTGAGGGGCACATCTACTGAATGCTTTCTTTTCACAATAATATTTACTAGTATTGCTTTGTAGCTGAGGGAATATTTATCTTCCCTGGACATGCTCACTAGGAACACCTGTTGGTCCTGTAGTGACCATTATTTGGGCGTATCCAAAGAGGAGGAGAACAGCATAGGAGTCAGTATTTCTTGTTATTAGGGAGATGAGTAAGAATCCAAGACAGGAGGACATGAACTGCACCATTTTAAGTGTGCAGTTGGAAGATAAAGGCTGTTTAAAAAAAAAAAGAGGAGTAGAGCATCCCACTGCTGACATATATCTGGATGTACTTGTCCAGACTCACAAATACACCAGTCACATTCAATCAGTCGCTTTTGTGTGTGCTGTCTTTCATGTAGGTGTTGACAACAAAGATACGGGATGTGTTGATAATCCACAAAAGCTCTCCCTGGCCCAAATCCTATTGCTTAGCATAGTACATTGCCTTAGAGTAGGTCCTTCAAGTCAATATGGATTGATTCAACTCCTCTATACATTTCATTGTTTCAAATGGGACAGGTCTGACTATGACTTACTATGCTAGTATTAGTTACAACTAGAGTCTATTTAAATAACAGGAGGGTTGACTCACTAAATACCCATTCATTCAATGGAACTATTCTAGTACAATTTTCCATAACAGGATTTTGGTCATTGAAGAAAATGTGCTTGCTTTAAATGTGTATGATGTGCTTTCTTTTTGTAATGATCTAGTTCTACTTATTGACAGCAAAGGAAAAAAAGCCTTACTATACCTTGCTCTACCCTCTGAGGCTGGTAACTGGCTATGTTGTCATGGCTGCTTTACTGGTTCGTCTCTGGGTTGGATGCAACTGCATGCAATTTGTAGAATAATGAACCAAGGGAACCGATCCTGTTCATTATTTCACAAATCAGACAAAGTATTTGCTGAAGCCCCCTCCTGGGTGGAAGAATATATACATATATCATTTCAGACTTTTAGCAGCCTTTATGAGCTGAAGTACAACTGCTTGTTCCCAGGATATTGTCTAGTGTGTGAATGCTTTTTCAAGATTACTAAACCAAGTGAAAATTAGGCTTTCCACCTCAAAAACTGTCAACAATCACCTCAACACTGTTACCTCAGTCCCTGAGCACTGATGAGCAAGCATGAGTAAGGCGAGAAAGCCTGATTCTGCATTTTCCAGGCCTTCATTTAGAAAAGCTTCTTAGATTTAATTAGAGCTGAATGAGCTTAGGAGGAAAGGGAGGGATAAAGCTGGTTAAATAAAAGGTTTGGCGAGACTCTTGTGTTGTGGTGAGAAGCCTTGTGAAAACTTTATTCTTTTTTAAAAAAACACCTGCCATTAAATGGTTTAAAACACTAATTTTCTTAATTATGTGAGATAAAAAAATACTTTTGAGGGGGAAATAACTGGGAAATTACAAGAACACAGTCTCAGAGTTTATTCACACCTCTTGATGCAGGTATACTATTGCCTAATTTTTAAATGTAGATTTATCTTAGTCTGTGGTGTTCCACATAATGCAAACTTTGCAGGAGAGGAAATGTGATCTCTTCAACATTTCTATCTTGCTGTTACGATTTGTACTTATTTAGTGGCAAGAGAAGTGTTTCCACAAGTTTTCTTTCCATTCCCACAAAAATCTTCCTATTCTTGAATGCATGTTGAGAGTATAGATAAACACAGTGTCAGAGTATTTTGCAATTTGTTCTGCCAGTGGAAGCAAATACTTATTGAACAGTTACATAGACAAAAGCAGAATTAAAGTCAGAGCTTACTTAAAAACAAAACAGCTATATTACACATATACACAGATAAGTTACATGGAGACAAATCAACAGCATAACATCACTTCAGCATACATAATTAGTACATAGTATAGAGAGACAAGAATGGGTGCCTTCCTCACAAAGGCCCATTGAACACTGGTTAACAGAGCACTTATATACATTTGCCTGTCCAATCAGGTAACACATTCCATCATGGCTATTGCAGCACCTTGCATCAGCCAAAACCATTTAAGCCCATTCTTTACACCTGCAGTCTAATAGGAGAAAAAAAAACTTTTCGACTGAATCACGGTGACTTTGCACATTTGCAGACTCCATCTTATAAATCAATTACATACATACAGTCCATTTACCATAGTTATACACCTGTCTAGTACATCATTTCCTTAACTAATTTCTGAAACACAGAGAGAACCTGTGCTGTTCAGGAAGCCATAATGACATAATCTTTTGCCTTTCCACAGAGGTTTTTATTCCAACCTCTAGTTACAGCAGCCAAGATCATGGTTCAGACGTTATGGTGGAAAAAGAGCTGTCTTATATTGCAGACTCAATCTTTCTCAGAAAGATGTTTTAAGAAACTAATAAGATAACAGTAAAGATCTCAGTGACATCAGGAAATACAGTAGCTCCTGTAGGTGTAACAACCATCTATGTGAAGTTTGTATGAAGCTTTTCTTCCTCCCCCTACATTTTTAACTTTTCTAATATGCATCTTCACAAATATAAAGACTGTTTAAAAGACAAACATTTCAGAGTAATTGCTCCTACCGAGAAAGCACCAGGAGCTAATAAATTTGCGTCACGACAGTAGGGTTTTGAACCAGTAAGGATTTTTATGTGATAGTGGTATTGCTTAATAATGCATCAGAAATAGGGCTGAGTACAATTTCAGATTAATTTCACCTATTTTCTTTGGATCAGTATAAACACCTGGGGAAAAAAAATCTACTAGCTGCATTGATCCATGGATCTGCGGTTATTCTCACTCAGTTAGCATCATTAGTCTATGAGTATGTAATTATTCATATGGACTTTTACTAGCCAGTCCAATTGCTAACTATTATACTCATAGTCTGTGGACAGCAACATTTTACCCTGTTAACAAACCATAAAGGCTAATCTGTTGCACTGTTAGACCAATTGGCAAGGCACGTGAGTGTCAAGTCAACACAAGAATGATTGGAACCTTCTCATTGCTCTCTGCCTTTAGAACAAAAGTCAGAAAAGTTAATTTTTGGAGTCCAGTTCACATAATCCCACCAAGCATCCTGGGTGGGAAATGTTGGCAGCTGTAGTCCAAAATTACTGTTTCTAATATATGCTTCAGAACTAAGATTTGATTGACAGTAAAGAGTATATTCCGCTGAGTTTCTATGTATGTTTTCCTTCCCTTCCTTCCCCCGGTAAGAAAATAAATTAGTTAATATTAATGGCCATTTGTTTAATTATATACTACTCCATGTTCTATAATAATGCTGAACTGCCGAGCTAGAAAGAACCCTTCAGATCATTAAGTCCAGGTCCTGTCAAGGAGGAACAATGGGGGATCGAACTCCTAACCACTAGCTCTGCAGATAAAGCACGGAACTATTCAGGAACCATATTCCTCTTTAGAGATTCATATGTATTCTTTGCATTCCTAGGAAATGATTGGAAATTTCAAAAACAGCATAAATGCATAGATCTTCTTCTTCTGGTTTCTTCATTTAAGATGAGCTGGTTGCACGAGTGGACCAGGAAGATAAAGGTCAAGTAGAGACCTATTCCCCTGAGCCAAAACTGACAGGGTAGGTCACACTAGCTTCACATCTTTCACACTTCTACTACATAGTGCCTCAGGCCATAGCATGTTGAGCCCCCAACCAGAGGCTGATTTCAGTTTTATGAAAGTACATTTAGTCTCACACAGCCTCTCTCTCTCTCTCTCTCTCTCTCTCTCTCTCCCCTCCCCCCCCCGTCTCTCCAACATGCCTCATCCTAGCCTCCTTCTTAAACATTTAGCATTTAAGAGGAAGGTGCTGTTCCCAAACAGAAGAATTCAAAGCTGCCAGTTTTTCATTGACTCATGCTCCCTAGAGCTCTAGAATGTCTCAGACACAGTCATCCTCCCTCATCTGCTCAAAATACTGAGCCTTGTAGCTTTAAATCCTGTATGGATTATTTTTTTTTTCTTAAATCTTGCATGTGAAAAGACACACGCTTTTAGGTTCAGAGAAGCTCACAATCTAGTTTGAATTAAAACGATGACAAATAATATATGATAAATAGAAATGCAAAATTCAAATGATTCACATAGTGCAGCTCTCTGACACTGTTAAGACTGCAGCCGTGCACAAACTGAGCTGAATTGGACTTACTTAGGTGCAGAATTGTACTGCAAATTAATAGCAATTCCTACCTTCCTAATGGTTGAGTCCCCATGATGTTTAATGGGAATGTTGTTCGTGATAAATATCAAATCACTGTAAGGACTTTGTTTCCCTTCCTCTGTATAGCGCCTCTAGGCCTCTTATCAAATCCCCCCCCCAACACACAAACATTTTTCCATATGGAGAAGCCCTGTGAAAGAAGGCACTTGAATTGGCCTAAGTCCATTTGGTTCTTCAACTAGATTGACCCACTGAATGTTTGTTTGTTTGTTCATTTGTTTGTTATACCAGCAGCAAGGGCAACTCTGGGCGGTTCTACATTATAGTAACTAAGATATAACAACTGAGATAATAAGCAATGATGTACTCAGTAAACTCAACTAAAAGGAAAACTCATGTACTGAAACAGTACACAATAACTGAGTTAATTAAATAATGGGGGAGACTGCTAAGCAAACACTTCTGTAATCATATTGGGTCACTGGGGCTACCGTAGTTAGAACTAGTGAGTTGGACCCATAATAAGTTTCAAACAGCGACCCACTCCAGGAGGCTGCTGCTGAATAGAAAGAAGATCGCTGGAGAGAAAAAAAGATGTTTCAGGGTTTGGGAAATCAAAAACGGAAGAGACATGTAGGGTCCCAATGGGAGGAGAGATGGGGGATAAATAAAGTAAAATAATGATCATAGCGAATATACTTGCTTATAGGTCAGCAGCAATTTCCAGGCCCAAAACTGAGACCAAGAGTCAGCTGTTTGTGATGACAAGGGAATAACCCTTGTGGTTGAAGAGGGACAGGCAGAGTGATAGGCAATTGGAAATGGATGTAGCCACTAGCCAGTTGCTGAGGCTTAAAAGATATTTCACACTCAATATTCAAACTCCCCACGACAGGCATGCCCAATATTCTGCCCTCCTGATGTTTTGAACCACAACTCCCAGAATTCTAAGCTTAGATTGCCAATGAGAAAAGACTGGGGGTTGTCGTCCAAAACATCTGGAGGGCCGAAGTTTGGACATGCCTGCCCTACTACTTCATCCACTGCAGCTCACCCTGTGACTTGTCTCTGTGACTGGAGACATGGGAAATCCCAGCCATTTCCAAAGACTCTAGTAGCCAATGCCCTGCGAGATCTGGCCACCTGAACCATTTTCCGTTGGGCCTCCTCGTGCCTGCAGTCACCCCCTCTCTCATGAAAGGTGCCTTCCTCCGTGGCTGTGCAGACAGAGCTCCAGAGAGCAGAGGATTCCGGGCGGCATCTTTGACCATTTGGGTTGGCATTTCTTTGGCCCGACACAGTGACCGCTCTGCCGGTGTTCCTGTGCAGTCTGCGAGAATCAGAAATAAGCGATAAACCTGAGTGCGTGAGAGATAGGATTGAGCCTCTGCTACAGAAAAGGCTGCAAATACCTGAGAGGTTTAGTAGCTTACATCGCTATTTTTATGATAGGATAGTAAATATCTTCAGAGCCTGACCCCCTCCCTCCAACGCCCACCCACCCCACCCCTGCCAGTCACCTGGCTCCCATCCTTGGAACCACTTGCCCGATAATGAATGACAGAGACAAAAAAGTAGGGCAAGGTAGGAGAGATGCATGTGAGAGAGGGAAAGGCGATACCCAATGCCCATAAAAAATTTGTTTTTAATTCCCTGGCTATCGCAGATAGTGGCTGCTGCTAGCATTTAAGATAAGATTAGTTGGTGTTGCGCTATCAGCACCTCCACATTTCCCCTGCAGGGACTCCTTCTGACAGGCTGAAGCTAGAGGCATGTCTGCGGATTAACACGAGCTAATGATTATACACTAAAGCTTTGGAACTGTCGGACTAATAGGATTAAGCAATGCCAGATGCAGGTCCCCGTTCAGGTTAAAAATGCACTTTTTACATTACAAAGTCAGACAGATCCCTTTGAACATGCAATGAATATGGATGTTTTCAATTATCACAGTCTTCCAGGGCTATACGATATGGTAAATTAATCCCTTTAGAACATCGGAAACAGGACAAAATAGCCTTCTTGAAGCCGAAATCCCTCGTTTTAGATTTTCTTTCATGGGGATAAGCAGTGGTGCACCACACATAATTAATCTTATTACAAACAGAGAGAGAAAAGAGAAATAGAGAGAGGGGGGGAGAGGAGAGAGAGAGAGAGAGATGACCAAAAACATTGTTTAAATATTTTTTGGGGAAAACCTTAATAGGGTATTGGGGGCAGACTTTTAAATCAGCATCTCTTAATTAATTTCCACAATCCATTTGAAGGAAAACATGGACATATTGGGTCGCAGGAGTTTGTCATTCCAGAAACATACAGCAATGATAGGATAGACCAGTTACAACCATAATTATATATTAATAAGGAAAACTGTTGCACCCAAGAAGGAATGCTTTGAACTGTAAGAATTGCTGACTGGTGTACAATTTTTTTGTTAACTTCACAGAAAAATTCTACCATTTCCAAAACAAGCAAAATTGTTCGTCAAGTCCTTAATCAGCAGATGAATTTTGTGTGCCCTCTCATCTTGTGTTCGCCTTGCTCTCATTACTGCTTCTGTTTAAGAAATACTGAAAAAATATTTTAAGCTAACACACGAATAAGGCCCGGAGAATGCATTGTGTTTCAAAAGAGGGCGACTTCGCAGTACATGTCAGATCTAATGTAGGCTCCCAGCTTCGACAATTATTTTGAAAATAAATAGATGAAACCTGATTTTCCCATCTCACAATCCCTGACCGACATAGTGATCTCATTGCAATATGGAGTTTGGCAGCTTTGATATAATATTATTATACAGTATATGCACAATATAAGAGCAATCTGATGTAGCTGGCATGGCTGCAATGTATGGATCTTGGGAGATGTAGTTTAGTGAAGTACTTGAAATTTTCTCCTGTAGTTCAGGGAGCAGCAGCTCCCTAAGAAAATTCTGAGTTCATCAAGAAATACCATTCCCAATATTCCATAGGAAGGAGCCAAGACAGGGAAAGTGGTATCAAATGTTGTAAGGTTGTAGCATTGTCAGGCACAAATTCTTATTAAGTTCCCCCCGTTTGATACAATTCAAAGACTTTTTCCATTCCTTGTGCACGCCCATCACCAAGATGCATCTTGCAGACGTGGTGTGGCACGATATTAAAAGAAAACACAACTGTGGCCATTATGACATGCACTTTGTTTAGAACAGTTGATCAGTGAGATCTCTCAAGGAGAATTCACAAGCCAGTCTGCTAATAAGTCAGAAGATGAGGATTCTAACTTTTAAATTACTTTTCTGGCTGCTCAAAAATATATAGCAGATTAAATTAAAATTATTCTGTGCATGGGCAAATGGAATATTTCCATTTCTTTCAATAACTGAAGAGTTACAACAACGAACATCAAAGCACCTGCTAGGAAGGCAGTGTTTTGGCTACTTCATCATGCAAACTCTGCAGGTACAGAAAGGAGGAATTAAGTTGTAATTCATGTCTGCCTGAATTAAGAAAATGATAAAAAATTCATTTTATCATATTCAGAGTGTGGGCTCATTGGGTGTACAGAAATTATGAACATGCTGGATTCTAATGAACAAGCCAATTAATTATGGATTTGGAGAGCATTATTGGTGCCCACCATCAGAAGCCTTTCCCTCTGCAGACATGGCTGCAGTGCGTGGCTGAAGGTGCTAGAAGGTGCTAGGACTGGTGGAGTCCCCGCTGAATGAAAGTGTTCTGCTTATATACCACCCCATACCACTTCAAGCAGTCTCTGGGCGGTTTACAGTTTTAATTACAGTATGCAGGCTACACATTGCCCCCTCCCCCCCAGCAAGCTGGGTACTCATTTCATTGACCTCCGAAGGATGGAAGGCTGAGTCAACCATGAGCCTGCTACCTGGGACTGAACCCCAGATTGTGAGCACAGTTGTACCTGCAATACAGGCATTTAACCACTGCGCCACCCCTTTGAAGACAAAGAGCCTCCAGAAATGAAAGGACATAATTTCCCCCTCAAGGCCTGCCAGGATCCAGGAGGTGTCAAGCCCTCTGGAGGGATGGCTGAGGAACAGACACTACGGCAGAATGTGAAACAGAGCTGAACTCAACGTTCCAAGAGTGTCACTACTTGAACAGGGCTGGTTAGAATGTCCCAGACTAGGAAAAGTGCAAAGTTACAGTGCTGTAAAGAAGGCTACATGTGGAGGGCTTCTACCAGCAGCCTCAAAAGCAAAAAGCATGGAAAGTGTGCTGCCTCTATTCTGTGCCACAGTACTTACTGCATTCTCTGGTCAGTTTCCTATTTAATTACGCAGGCTACATATTGCCTCCCACTCCTCACCCCCAGTGAGCTGGGTATTCAGTTTACTCTCCTTGGAAGGATGGAAGGCTCAGTGAACCTTCAGCCAGCTACCTGGAATTGAACCTGGGTCATGACCAGAGTTTTGGCAGCAGTACTGCAGTATTGCATTACATAATTCTGTGGGTGAAGAGCTGACTTCATCTGCAACAGCAGAGGCATATGAAAACAACATATTTGTCCCAGGAGTTTCTTGGCTTCTTGCATTCCACAAACCTCTGTCTGCCTTGTGGCACAGTGGTTAAATGCCTGTACTGCAGCTAAAACTGTGCTCATGACCTCACAACCTGGGGTTCAATCCCATGTAGCAGGCTCATGGTTGACTCAGCCTTCCATCCTTTTGAGTTTAGTAAAATGAGTACTCAGCTTGCTGGTGGGGGGGGGATGTGCAGCCTGCATACTGTAAATAGAACTGTAAACCTCCCAGAAACTACTTGAAGTGTTATGGGGCAGTATATAAACAGAGCACTTTGGTATCTGACCTTGCATGGAGAATGGCTTCCAGTTTCCCCACACCTGACTTCATTTATGACCTGGTAGGATTTTATCTGTTGTAACCTCCGCTCTGTTGTGCATGTTTAACTAGCCTAACTTGTGCTGGTTTACTACCGTGGCTGGCACTAATACCTGAAACCAGGATTTATGACTGAGAGAAGACAGATGTACCTGAAGGAGTTACATTCCTAAAGACATTTTCAATACTTTAGCAGAATCTAGAACTGAGCATTAGATACCACATGAGATGCAGGCATAATGCCTCATCTGTACCTACATTGTCTGCACACATGGAATACTTAGTTCCCACATGATACTTCATAGATCAGGACCTGCTGACCATCTCAGCATTTGACCCAAATGACAGATCCACTGCAGTCATGAAGTGAAAGTCTTCAACTACACAAGCAGTTTTTATAGACAATGACCATCTTGTGAGAATAGATTCCCCTTGTGGTAATTTACCATTTGATAAACAGTCGAACTACTCACTGTATGATCTGCTTCTGAACATGTGAGGGAAGTCTAGCACCTAATTTGCTTCACAGACTAAAATATGTAATTTCCTTTGCCTGATAATCTCATAATAGTCAAGGAGCTAAAAGCATGGGAAAATAAGCACAAAAGCAGAGTCAGCATGGATTTCACTATTGGGTGATTTACAAGTATAAATTGCTCTAGATAAGAGGAAAAACAATTACTGTATATACTTAAATATAAGCCTAGTTTTTCAGCCCTAATTTTGGGCTGAAAAAAGGGGTCCTCGTCCTCGGCTTATATTCGGGTCAATACTTTTAGCCACTGACGCAAGTTTGAGTCGGTGGCTAAAAGTCATTTTAAACATGGTGTGCCACTTCTCCTGACCCCCCATGTTTAAAATGACTTTTTTAAAAGTCCATTTAAAACAATGTTTAAAATGACTTTTAGCCACCAACACAAGCACTTCCCTCGGTGGCTAAAAGTCATTTTAAACATCAAACACACACCCAGCTCACAAAGGAGGAGTTGCCAGGCCCTGCTGCATTTCCCACCCTAGTCTTATACTTGAGTCAATAAATTTTCCCAGTTTTGGGGGTTTAAATTAGGGCCCCCGACTTATACTCGGGTTGACTTATACTTGAGTATATACGGTACCTATATATACTCAATTATAAGCCAACCCAAGCATAAGCCAAGGGCCTAATTTTACCCCCCCCCCCAAAACCCAGGAAAACTTATTGACTCAAGTATAAGCCGAGGACATTTTTTCATTATACTGGAATATATATGGTATACTGGCCGAGCTCTAAAGGGTCTGAGGGTGCCTCCATACTCCCTGTGCTGGGAGTGTGGAAGCAATTAGGGAGTTAATACTATAGAGTAAGCTTCCTGGTTGTCTCCACAGTCCCTGCACAGTTGCCAATACTACCCCCCCAGCCACTTTAGAGCTTCATAACTAAGTCCCCTTACCCCTAAATTTTTCCAGATTTCAGGGGTGGGGGGGTTCCATAAAATTGCTTCCGGAAGGTATCCCTGCTACTTTGGAGTCACAAGGTAAATAAATTTTGATTGCATATTTTTAAAATAATTTTGAGTGAATATTTTTTTAAAAAAACATGCACTCAAAAATTACTTACTGTTGGGGCACCAATGTAGCAGGGTTAACTTAAGAAAGTGATTTTAGGGAACCCCCTAAAATTTGGAAACATTTGGGGATAAGAGGACTTAGTTATGAAACTCCAAAGAGGGTGCCCCTAGGAAAAAACCTTCTAATTGGAATCATTTGGGAAGCGGCAACAGCCTTATCTCCTGCCCAATCAGCTTTGGAGTTTTTTTCCTAGGGGCACCCCCATTTGGAGCTTCATAACTCAGCCCCCTTACCCCCAAATGTTTCTAAATTTCAGGGGTTTCCCTAAATTCGCTTTCTGAAAGTACCTCTGCTACACTGGAGTCCCAAGGTAAGTAAATTTTGATTGCATATTTTTAAATAATTTTGAGTGCATAATTTTAAAAAAACATGCACTCAAAAATACTTACTTTTGGGGCACCAAAGTAGCAGGTGTACCTTAAGAAAACAATTTTAGGGAACCCCTGAGATTTGGAAACATTTGGGGGGTAAGGTGGCTGAGGTATGAAGCTCCAAAGGGGGTGCCCCTAAACCTTCTCATTGGAATCATATGAGAAGTGGAGGCACCACTGTCCCTCGCTGGATCAGGACTTGACCTCCACCCGCCCTCCCCAAGCCATCTGAGCACCTAATTTTACCACCACAAAACTGGGAAAACTTATTGACTCGAGTATAAGATGAGGGTGGTTTTTTTTTCCAGCCAAAAATAGAGCTGAAAAACTCGGCTTATACTCGAGTATATATGGGTAAGTAGTATACACTAAATGTTGCATTTTAAGTGAATAGCTAAATATGATATGGTAGTTTCTTCTACCTCTTTCATTTTTGATACATAATCTAATTAATATAGCCTGCTCTCATCTCCATGATGATAGCATACCAGTTTAAGCTTCCTCCCAGTTTACAGATGTACCTCACAATAAATGAGCACAAACTTTATAACAATTTTTCAAATTTAAGAAGCCATAATTTATGTTTGGGCATCCCTTGTAGAGTAATATAATGCCAATATACTTCCCAGTAGTTTACAAAAGTGAGGTTTAATTCTTGACTCATTATATGAGGGCTGGATGTGTAATGTAGTTTTGTGCATGTGTATGTTTGATAATACTCAGCAGTTTAAAAATGCAACACATCATGAGATACACCTTTAAAAATTCGCTAGCTCCACAGCAGACAACATGCTAAACACATGTGCATGGAGTTTGAGCAAAGGTTCTCTTTTTCACATCTAATCCAGAGAGAGACTAATCAGGGAGAAACTGTAATGGTAACTGTAAGTACCATTACAGTCAGAAAATGCATGCTGGAGGGGAGCATATACTAAGAAAATGGAGAATAGTCAGTGTTTCACACCTATGCAAATTATGGAAAAGAAGGGAGAGACATTCCTTCACTAGCAGTAGTATGTCTATGCTTGCAGGAGAAATCAGATGCTAATCATCCAATAATACCTTCTTGGTTTTATTTCTGAAGACAGCTGAAACATAAATTGACAGTACAACCCCATTCTTATGTACTCTGAAGCCAGCCACATTGTGTTTAAGACTGAATTTTGGTATCAAATAACATTCCTCTCGTATGAGATTTAATTAAAGTGCTCCACAATAAAAATGATTCCACAGGAAGAACTCCTTGAATCATGTTTTAAACATTCAGCACCTCAAATAGAAAATGAGAAATGAAGAATAGGCAAAGAATAAATATCAATAAATCTGGAACCTAGGTTATCATTCATTGCATTTTAGAAAAGCAAACACCATTTGGTGTAAAACCATTTCATTTGCAAATACTATTTGGCAGAAAAAAGTTACCATATTAATACCCTATGAAAATTTGAACTCTGGCATCCAGAGCTGATAGAGCAGGGACTTTAACCACTAGGCTAATTAATCTTAAAAAAAAAACAACAACACTAATACACTAAAGTGTAAAACTATTATTTTGGCCCAGCAGAGGGAGCCCCTATTATTTCATGCATGTAGGAGACTGCAAGAATTATATGGAAGATGGAACATTAACAAAAAAAAATGGATATAAGATTTACAAATTGTATGAGGTAGCTTCCTATTTCACTAAAGCATACAGATATGCATGTGATCACATTTCTTTTAAGGCCAGGAGAGAAATTAAATGGCATGGCTAGATTGAGATATTTGTCCCCACATGACTTTTAACGGATTCTGAATTGTACGCTGTAGAACGATAATGAAATAGCTGGGAATCTTTAATCAAAGAGCAGGAGAGGTTTAAATCATGGGCACTGCTTTACTAGGCTATAGTGAGATTCTTTAGAAATGAGTTGTGCAGGAGGGAGAGAGAGAGGAAGAGAGAGACAACTTTTGAGATACCATCAATGCTCTTGATATAAACCCACACAGCATCTGCAAGCAGGGCTGTTTCAACTAAATCAAAACAATATAGCTGACTGAGGGGGTCTTCACAGGTGGCAGTCCAGTGGGGCAGTTTACTGCTCCCCTCATTCCAAATGGGTGCGGTGTTGCTCTTATAGGTACAAAGCCTGGCATCTTCTTCCCAATATGAGGCAACGAGAGCACTAGCAGTAAGAGAAGGCTCTGCCCTGGGTAGTGGTGGGGGGGGGAGGAAAGGCAAACAAAGGGGCATGAGAAGGTGGGAAGGACTGGGTGGGCTTCAGTGACAGGACACTTCTGCCTCCAGGAAAAGAAGAAAAAGAGGTGGTGTGTGAGAAAAAGAAAAGAAAGAAGATGAGGCAATAGTACGGTGGTCCCCCGCCCATTTATGGTTCATATACTGCGATCCCGCAATATCATGGGACCACAGTATATGAAAAAAGACCCCTGGGGTAAGGGGGTAAGGCCTGGGCTAAGGGGGGAGGGCCCCATCAGAGGCTTCAGAAATGACTTCCAGTTCGCAGGGAAGCCCTTTTGGAGCCTCCAAAAGATCTGGAAAGGCCCTCGCAGACCCATTCGGGGCAGCACCAGGCTGGGGAGGGGGTAAGTACAAGAGACCCCAGCTAGGTGCCCCAGGCCCAACCTGACCTGCATCCGCATATCACGGATTTTCAATTATTGTGGGTTGGGTTGGGTCCATAACCCCCACAATAGGCCCGGGGGGGTCACTGTAACCCCATATGCCGTACTTCTAGAGATTAGCAGCACCCCAGGGCTGCTGCTTTTTTTCCACTCAATGTTGGGTGGATTTGGAGACAGAGAAAATGAACAGCATGGGAAGCAGCAGTAAGCTAGCAGGGTTGACATAGAAAGAAGAAATGGCCTATAAGAGGAGGAGTTGGAGAAAAAAGCAGCCACATGTCTCAACCTTCATAGCCCATCACATGCCATGACCCCAGAGACCTGTTCTACAGAGGTGTACTCTCTGGAGCCACTCAATGTTGGATGAAGAAAGTAGAGCTCTGAAGAGCCTAGTGCAGGGGGTGTGAGGAGTGTTTAGCTGCTGCAGCCATGGCACTCTTCAAGTCATTCCACAGCACCTGTATTGGGTCAGGATCTAGGCTCTGACTTGGCCACTCCAAAAGGCAGATTTTGTTTTTCTGAAGCCATTCTATGGTGGATTTGCTCCTGTGTTTTGGGTATTTCTCCTGTTGCGTCACCCAAGTTCTACAGAGTTTCAGCTGGTGCACAGCTCTTCTTACATTATCCTGAATATTTTGTTTTATACACATGGGAATCTATCTTCCCCTCAATAACTGCAGGCTGGCCAGCCCCTGATGCAGCAAAGTAGGCTCAAATTATAATGCTTCTTCCACCATACTTTACATTTGGGGTGATGTTTTCATGTTGATATGTAATGCTGCATGTTCTTTCCAAATAGTTCAATTTTTGTTTCATCAGTCCACAAAACATTTTGCCAGTACCACTGTGGAGTGTCAATGTGCTCTTTCACAGACTTCAGGGGTGCAGCCATGTTCTTCTTAGTAAGCAGTGACTTTCTTTGTGATGTCCTCCCTTCACATCAATTTTTTACATACTGTAGCAGGCATGTCCAAACTTCGGCCCTCCAGATGTTTTGGACCACAACTCCCACAGTGCTTTGCCATTGGCAATACAGGCTTGGAATTCTGGGAGTTGTGGTCCAAAACATAAGGAGGGCCGAAGTTTGGACATGCCTGCTGTAGACTCTTGAACAAAGATGTTAGTCAGTTCCAATGATGGCTTCAAATCTTTGGGCATTGCTTGGGGTTTTTATTTACCTCATTTATAAACCTTCATTGTGCTTTTGGGGTCATTTTGACTGGGCACTCACTTCTTGGTAAGACAGCCAAAGTCCCAACGTGTCTCCATTTGTAGATAGTTTGCCTAACTGTAGACTGGTGAATTTCTAAAGTCTTTAAAACCACTTCATAACCCTTTCCAGCTTTAAGTAAATCCACAATTCTTGATCATAGGTCCTCTAAATGCTCCTTTTGGCGAGGCATGGCTCACACAAATGTGTTGTTCTTGTACGGACCAAACTCAAAAAATTTGAGTGGTTTTTATCAGTCAACATATAGTAGCTCTAGTCCAGGGGTGTCCAATATTCAACCCTCCAGATGTTGTGGACCACAACTCCCAGAATCCCAAACCTATATTGCCAATGACAAATAACTGTGGGAGTTGTGGTCTAAAACATCTGGAGAGCCAAAGTTTGAGCACCACTGTGCTAGTCCATACCTCCAAACTCATTTTCTTGACGCCATGCATGCTAACACCTGGCTCCATTCAAGGGTTCATTTACTTTTCCCACTAGCATTTTGAATGTTGAATGAGTTCAGTAAAGACATGAAAGATCGGGATGTTTTTGATGTTATTATTTTAGGCACATTATATATGTCAATACATTTGACTTAGAGGAAGATCAAATCACATTGTATGACACACTAATGCAGAACACCATGAAATTCCAAAAGGTTTCACATGCTTTTTCTATATCACCCCTGCCTCCAGAGTGACTGTAGAATGATTTACTCATGAAAGAACTGATCCTAGGTACCAGACTTCAGCTTAGGATTTCCACTACTCCACTAAGGCCCCATGCCACTGGCATCCTCAGTGAAATTTTCATATAGTCCTGTTTCTCACACCCAATACTGGTTTCCTTGGAATAAGTATGTAGTTTTATTTTTGCATAAAGTCGTTCTTACACTGTACATCAGGGCCACACCTTAACTTGAGTCCAA
>JAHTLZ010001951.1:0-16492 GCA_023846285.1 Phrynocephalus versicolor
CTTTTAATAACCCATTAAGTACTAATTTTAAACATATAAGGTTTTGAAAACTTGGTAACCAATGGAGAAAATATAATGAGTTGATTAAGTCTATTATATATCTAAGGTTGTAGATTAGACAGACTAGCTTAATTTTGTAATTTACTATCTTCACTTCTTGTATTAGACAAAAATAGATGTAAGCATATACCTACTATACAGTGGACCCTTGTATAACAAACAGCTTGTATAACATAAAAAGATAGGGGAAATTTGCTTAACATAATCTATGGGGAAAACCCGTACAACATAAAAATGGGATCACTCCCTTTTCAATGCATTCCTATGGGAATTTGTATAAAGGAAAATTTGCTTAACATAATTTCATTTGGAATGAATTAATTACTTTATACAAGGTACCACTGTATATTGAATTAGTCAAATATAATCTAAGTCAGGGGTCCTCAACCTAAGGCCCCGGGGCCGGATGCGGCCCCCCAAGGTCCTGAATCCGGCTCCTGGGATCAATTGCAACCCCTCCACCTACCCCCTGTTTTGTGAGCAAGCCAACCTCCGCAGCTGCTTTTGGACTGTGATCCGGCCCACAGTGGTGTCTGGGTGGTGGTGGACTGGCCCGCTGTTTGAAAACTTTGAGGACCTCTGATCTAAGCTGTTCAGTTAAATGAAGAATTAAGTTCTAGGATCGAGAATATTGCTAAGATTAAACTAGCTAATACAATATTGTAATCTATTATCTGCATTTTTGTACTAGATGAAGACAGAGATAAGTAAAGATGAACATAATATTGATGGGAAAATATTACAAACCTATTAATGGAAAAATATTTAGTAAATATGGAAATATGAAAGTAATGTTGTTAAGATAAGAAAGGAAATTATGAAACATCTACGCCGATTTATTGGGGGGGGATCCTCCTGATATATGAGCCCCGCAGTGCAGTGGTTAAATGCCTATACTGCAGGTAAAACTGTGCTCACGACCTGGGGTTCAATCCCCGGTAACCGGCTCATGGTTGACTCAGCCTTCAATCCTTCCAAGGTGGGTAAAATGAGTACCCAGCTTGCTGGGGGGGAGGCAATGCGTAGCCTGCATACTGTAATTAAAAGCTGAGACTACTTGAAATGGTATGGGGCGGTATATAACCTAGGGTTTTACTATAGATCTTTAAAAGTATGCCATGTCCAAGAAATACCAAGGGTTTGGCAGTCACACTGGGGCAAGAATTGGTACTGAGGCCATTATTTATTTACTTATTTGATTTTTATACCACTATAAAAATATAAGAACATAAGAAGAGCCATGCTGGATCAGGCCAAAGGCCCATCTAGTCCAGCTTTGTGTATCTCCCAATGGCTCCACCAAATGCCTCTGGGAGCACACGAGACTAGATGTCTTTCTCCTGATACCGCTCCCCTGCACCTGGCCCTTAAAGTACCCTGGTTTTAAGCCTGGAGATGACACATCTCCATCGTGGTTTGTAACCTGTGATGGACTTTTCCTCCAGGAATCTGTCCAACCCCCTTTTGAAGGCATCCAGGCCAGATGCCATCACCACCTCCTGTGGCAGGGAGTTCCACAGACTAACAACAGGCTGGGTAAAAAAATACTTTATTTTGTCTGTTCTCACTCTCCCAACCCTCAATTTGCGTGGATGTCCCTAAGTTCTGGTGTTCTGTGAGAGGGAGAAGAGTGTCCCTCTATAGAGTAGCACTTTGCCCCTCTGGCTTCCAAAGTTACTCCTGATCCCTGTTGCTAAATTAATTGCAAACTTGGTCTTTGTTAGGGCACATCCATGACAGCTGAAGTAAAATGAAGCCGGCTTCTTTAATTTTCTTCTCAGGAAAACTAAGAACCAAAACAGGCCACATGGCATTCATCTGCATTGGTGAGGTATAAATGGATCATGCCCTTGGGTGCAATGACATTATCAGGTGCTCAGAGCAACTTCTGCATCCTTCTACCCCTGCCTCACAATGGTAGACTCAGGATGAACCTCTGGTCTCCTCAACTCTCTCGGTTCTGAACGCCCATCAAGATCACCTCAGAAACCCCTTCCAGTAAGGGAGAAACTCAACATGGAGGATGTTTTGGACCACAACTCCCAGAATTCCAAGCCCGTGTTTGCCCGTGACAAAGGACTTGTGGGAGTTGTGGTCCAAAGCCTCTGAAGTGCTGAGAAGGTTCATCACCCCCGTCCTAGGTCCTTCCTCGCCTGGATCTTATGGCTGCTGTGGCCCAGATCATGACGGGTGGGAGGAAAGATGCAGCTGCAGGGAAAGGGATCCTTGGCAGAAAGAAAAGCCCTTCTCAGCCTGGGTCAGGCGGAGGCTGTGCAGGTGCTGGACATAGGTCGGGAGGCGGCCATGGGCTGGATGTGTGCCCAAGAAACTGAAGCTGGATCCCAACAAGATGGAGGCACTGCACCTCGGAGAGATGGAGTTGCATTCCACCTAAAACAGCCCAGTGTATGGTTTGGGAGATTATATTCCTTTCCCATGGAGCTTGGAGGCTGGCCAAGACAGATGGGATATGGAACTCCACGTGCTGGAAGGCCTCCCCTCTGCGGGAGTCCCTGTGCTCTGCTTTAAGGCTCCCCACCGTATTAGCTGGCATGAATGGGGATGCTGGGAGGCCTTAGAGATTGCTCTTACCACGCTTGGTGTGATCCAGTGGAACAAGGAGCCCCACTGAGGCCACGATCTGATGGTTCTCCTCCATGACTTCCCTGTGGAGGGATCTCTGGGCCGGATCCAGCAGCGCCCATTCCTCCTGGGTGAAACTCACCGCCACTTCCTCAAAGTTCCCTGGATCCTGGAGAGGAAAGAAACAGTGTCTTGGTTGCCACTCAAAGAACCTGAGATATGTAACTGAGGTTTTATACCTCAGCAGGATTTCACATTCTGTGGGTGGAGCTCAAAGACTTACTTCAGGAAATCCCTGTTTCTTATAGGACAGAGTCCGATGCATCCTATATTCCCTGGGAAAGACAGCAGGAGAAAGAGGGCTGTGGTCGTCAAGGCCCAATTCTCAGATTTCCCACAGAGGGATCTTGAGGGAGGGAAACATTTTTCACCCTTTTACTTCTAATGTTAGCTGTTTTATTTTCAACCCCCTTTTTGATCATCCCTGGCATGGAATGGGCCTTCTTCACCGCTGCCACACATTGGGGAGACACCTTCATGGAGCTGTCCACCAACACACCAAGATCTCTTTCCTGATCCATCACGGATAACTGAGCCCATGAGTTGATAGATAAAGTTTTGATTTTTTGCCTCAATATGCATTACTTTACATTTTACTACATTGAAATGCATTTGCCATTTCGCAGCCCATTCCCCCAGTTTGGAGAGCTCTTCACAATCTTCTCTGTTTTTTAGCACATGGAAATGTTTTGTGTCATCCGCAAAGTTGGCCACCTCTTTGCTTATCCCTGCAATTTCCAAGTCCTCCTTAATCTCCCCCTTTCCTCCCTCACCATCCAGAGGGCCAACCGGTTCTCTGGCAGGTTTTCTACTTCTAACATATTTAAAGAAGCTTTTATTATTTCCTTTTATATTGCTAGCCAAAATCATTCTTTGCCTCTCTTCTTACTTTATTTTGCCAGAGTTTGTGTTCCTTTTTATTTTCCTCATTTGGGGAGGATTTCCATTTATGGAAAAACCTCTCCTCGTGCATTAGAGCCTCTCTATCTCGTAAAAACATAAGAACATAAGAAGAGCCATGCTGGATCAGGCCAAAGGCCCATCTAGTCCAGCTTCCTGTATCTCACAGCGGCCCCACCAGATGTGTTTGGGAGCGCATGAGACTAGATATCTGTCTCCTGGTACCACTCCCCTGCATCTGGCCCTTGAAGTACCCTGGTTTTAAGCCTGGAGATGACACATCTCCATCATGGTTTGTAACCTGTGATGGACTTTTCCTCCAGGAATCTGTCCAATCCCCTTTTGAAGGCATCCAGGTCAGATGCCATCACCACATTGTGTGGCAGGGAATTCCATAGACTTACAACGCGCTGGGTGAAAAAATATTTTCTTTTGTCAGTTTTTACTCTCCCAGCCCTCAATTTGAGTGTATGTCCCCTAGTTCTGGTATTTTGGGAGAGGGAGAAGAGCTTCCCTCTATCCACTTTACTCATGCCCTGCTTTATTTTGTATGTCTCAATCATATCCCCCCTCAAGCGCCTTTTTTCCAGACTAAAGAGGCCCAAATGTTTTAGCCTTTCTTCATAAGGGAGGTGCCCCAGCCCAGTAATCATTTTAGTCGCTCTCTTCTGCACCTTTTCCAGTTCCACTATGTCTTTCTTGAGATGCGGTGACCAGAACTGTACACAATGCTGGCGCCCTCTTGGACTTAGAGGAGCTCTTCTTTCTTTGTGGTTATGCACTTGTGCTGGACCTCTACTACAGTGGACCCTTGTATAACAAGCAGTTTGTATAACATAAAATCTGTACAACATAAAAAATTCTGGAGATAGGGGAAATTTGCTTAACATAATTGCCTATGGGGAGAATCCGTACAACATAAAAATGGGATCACTCCATTTTCAATGCTTTCCTATGGGAATTTGTATAAAGGAAAATTTGCTTAACATAATTTCATTTGGAACGAATTAATTCCTTTATACAAGGTACCACTGTACTGTTCTTTTAAACAGGCTCCATGCACTCTGGAGAGATTGGATTCTTTTTACCTTCCCTTTCAATTTCTTTCTAACTAGTCTCCTCATTTGAAGGAAGTCCGTCCTTTGGAAATTAAGGGGTTTTGTGTCTGATTTGCTTGGCATTCTTCCTGCAACATGCATGGCAAAGGAGATTGCAGCATGGTCATCATTCCCTAGAGACTCAGTGACATTCACATCCATGACCAGGTCCATCTTTTATTGCCTGCTCTAGATCTGGAGTGAACTCTTAGTGGATACAGGAGGTAAGTCTAGACAGGCCTTTGAGCTGCTCCTTTAAGAAGACCCTTCTCACATTATTTGCTACCCCAATCAAATAGGACTGTTTAAAAGGAGATCACCTCCCTCATCAGCAACCCTTGGCCCTATTCCTACCTGATCTGGATCCATCCCAACACAAGGGAGGAGAAACAACGGACCTCTTCTCCCAGGCATCGTCCCAGCCCCTGCAAGAGAAATTGGTAAGGATCTTATGCGCAGTACTTGATCTTGGCTATTCAAATTTGATTGGGACGTAGACCCTTTTCAACATGATAGAAAACATTCCAATAAGAAGAGAGAACTAAGAGGTTAGAACCAGTTGAGAGTATTTAGGGGTGTTGGGTTGCCATGCAGGAGATCTACGTCCTTTCCACAAAGAGCCTTGAAATCTAACTCAGTAACTTGGAGCGCATCCCTCTACCAGGTTCACATACTCTACACACCTGCAGGTCATGGCCCACCTAATGAGCCTATTCAGGCCGCCATCCACCTAAGGAGCCTACTCAGACGAAGGTGGCATGAAACCAAGGCAAACTACACATTGGAGGCCTCGCTACCAACTTCCCTCAGAATGACGTAGCTGCTTGGATGAGGAGTGAAACATTTTGATCTCACAAGAAAAAAAAAACAAAAACGTCCAGTTGCCATGACTCCGCTTCTGGAGAAGACACTCCCACCTCACAGATTTGCTGGTCTGAGGATAAAATGGTTTAGGGAAAAGCCAAGAGGAATTTAAACCTTTAATTTCTTCTCAGGGAATTTAAATTAAATCAAATTTAAAAGAATCTAATGGACTTGGGTATTTAATCTGAATACAGTGGTACCCCAGTTCAGGAACGTCTTGGGTTGATGAAAGAAAATCCATAGGAAGTAATGCCTTCGGTTTTCCTCTTGAAAACCCAAGCTTATGCATTTTTCCGAAGAAATTTCTTTCTCAGGATACATTGCACCCTCTGCATATCCAGTTTATACAATTGCTGCATTACGAAAAGTCCCAGAGGATGGATTAATTTCTTAAACCCGGGTACCACTGTAAAAGCCAAACCAACGTGTTCTGCTTATATGCTACAAAGAAACCCCATAGCGCTTAAAGCACTCTTTGGGTAGTAATTATGCATGCTATACATTGCTCCTGACTCCAACAAGCTGGGTTTTCATTTTAGTGACCTCAGAAGGATGGAAGGCTGAGTGAACCTTGACCCGGTTACCTGGGATTGAACCCCAAGTTGTGAGCAGTTTTGGCTGCAGTACAGCCTTTAACCACCATGCCCTGAGTAGTAGGATAAAACCTTTTTCCTGCATTATAGCAATCGTCCCAGTAAAAAGAAATAACGTTGCCTTTCCACAGCATGAAGGAGTGATTTTAGGATGTGAGGTTGACGTTCATGATATCTATTTCCTCTTCCCTCAGGAGCCATGAAAGCCAGCCCACTGACACGGAGCAAGGCCCTCCCTCACAAGGTTGTTGTTCTGCTGATCAAATTATCAGGAAAAAAAGCCAGGAGGCCTTGAACTTATTATTGAGAGACTTATGAGGTAGAAATTTGATTTAAAACTAAATACAAAGGCAAGAACATGCAAGAAATTGTCGAAAGACGTCTGGGTGTCATAGTCATAGTGTGGATTTGCTTTTTCCAGTCGTTTTCATTTCATTTAGATAAAAATGTTTCTCTCATTTGATTTGAACACAAATGGAAATAAGACTACATTTTGGAGGGTTCAAAGAACGAAATTATCTATCCCCTCAAGAAGACACAGCGAAAGAGAACAACAGCCCAAGATTCTCTGGCATACCACAGAGAAAGAGTTTGAATTTAAAGACACTCCCCAGCGGGAATCCTTACCCTTCAAGGGGGCACCTCCTGTGTCTTCATGTTCGTCCTCTCTTGGGGAAATCCTCTGTCTGTTGTCTAACGGGATCTTCTCTTTCGCCAGGAAATCCCACGTTACTTCCCCCGGGCAATTTCTGATCTGCTTCAGCTGTGTGAGGTCCAAGCCATGGGATTTGCCAAGGGGGTACGGGAGGAGGGGAAAATGAAAAAATCTTAGCAGATGGACTGTTAAGAGGCGGAAAAAGAGATGACTCTCCACTGGCAACAGGTGAAAAATCTATAGAATTGGGGTACAGAGGCTACATTTATTGTATTTTATTTTAGAGTAACTTTTTCCCTGCCTTTCTCCTTGGAAAAGGAACCAAAGCAATGAGGGACAATAAAGGTTCAGTACAATTAAGACATAGTCAAGTACTGAGAACAGGAAATTGAGGGACATCTTATAGGATTAAAAGACAACATGACATTAAAGCTACAAGAGAACACATGCAGTTAAAGAGAGAGCAAAAAAGTGCAATCAGACAAGGTTACAAGTGGTAATAAACAAAAAGTGTATCTGATCATGTATGGTAGATTCATATAACACATTACATAATAGGTAGTCTGCCCCATCCCTCCTTCGCCGCCACCAGAAGGAAATGGTCTCACCTTGCGCTCCTCCTGCCTCTTCTCCTCAGCCTGGCTCAGGAGGAAGCCTTCGGCCAGGGCCACCGCCTGGGAACTGGTCTCTGCTCCACATTCCCTCACCCAGCTGGACATCTCTGGGGGAAGGATGGTCAGGAACTGCTCCAGGATCACCAAGTCCAGGATCTGAGCCTTGGTGTGCCTTTCTGGCTTCAGCCACTGATGGCAAAGATGGTGGAGATTCGCCCAAACCTCTCGGGGGCCCTCTGCCTCCTCATATGAGAATCGTCTGAAGAGCTGTTGTCCATCTGTACTGACGATGTTCTCATCCAGGACATGCTGCCTCTTTCCCTCCCACAATTCCACACTCCCTCCAGTCTGGATAGAGGAAGGCCCTGTTTCTGCTTCACTGCCAGGCGAGTCCTCTTCCCCCATCTTTGAGCTGTGCTTCCAATGAGGAGTCCTGCAGTCTCAGTCCTGGCTACTAAAGCCCTCCAAGAGGACCCAGATGTGCTGTTAAGAATTAGTCGACGTTTAAAGAAGGCAGGCAAAGAAAGAAAGAAATACCTTAGTCTGTGTATGAATTCCTGTCAAAAATCCAAAATAAAATAAAAGACAAAAATACGTGGCACCTTTTAATGTATGCTTTTGTGGATATGTCCAGACATATAGCAGAGGAATGAGGTGTACAATGAAAAGACCATGGAATATAAGTTAAGGACAGACCAGGGGAAATTCCTTCAGCTGAAACCAGCCACTTTCCTTTACCTGAGATGCAACAACTACATACCCCCATGGGTTTGTCACTCATTCCTCACCATCAGTCATACCCTAAAGCTCCAAGCCATCTTACTTCTCTAGGATCCTTTCTGCTCTTGACAAGACCTCTTCAAGTTTAATCCACAAGGAAATTCAGATGTTGGGCAGATGTTTTGAAGACAGAGTTTGCTTAGAAGTGGACCACCTCTTTCCGTCTTCTGGGGATGCTCAGGGACTATCCTATAACTCGCCCAACTTAGCCACACAGTTTTGCTCTTGGGATGATGTTACACAATTACACTCCCAACCTCAGACTCCACAGACAAAGGGATGAGTCTCCCCTAAAGGCTTGTTCTCCTTCAAAGGAAACTGCACTTACTCTTTAGTGTCCAACTCGCGACATATTACTCAAATGGGCCTAAAATACATGTAAACCCATGATATTCTGATGCATGCTATCCCCTGTGCATTATTATTCTTCAAACCAGAGTATTTTCCCTCTCTCTGCTTTTGAGGATTAGATTGCCTAGTAAAAGGTTGCATTCCTGCCACTGGGATTCCTGGCTTTCCTGGGGGAGCCAATTCCTGGGGTTTTTGAAGCCCTTCCCCCCCTTCTTTCTTTTTCCTTCTCCCTCCCTCCTCTTTGCAGGGTCAGCGTTCCTAGTAGGAAGAGCAAAAAAAAAAAAAAAAAACCAGACCCCCTTCGACATGAGGGGCTGAAGATGGACGGGAAAGCCCTTCTTTTCCCTTCTGGGCTTCCTCCTCCGGTGTGGCTGTGAGATGAGGTTGATCCCCTTCTGCTCCCCCGCCCAATAAATAAATAAATCCTGCTTCCCATCACAGGACATCCTGGCGCTCAAATGGAAACCCCCCAGGAGGGGACTCACCATCACCGAATTTAAACCGGTTTCTCCCAACGGGAGCCACGGAGGTCCTCCTGCGACTCCAGAGACGCCTCTGGCGGATCCTCTCTTATGGGGCTGATTGGGGGGGGTGGCGCTTGGTCCTTGGCTTCAGGCAGAGGAATCCCTTGGGCTACCATTGCTCTTCTCAAGGCACCTTCGCTGATCTACAGCATGAGGGCGCCCTCCTCCCACCCGATCCCGATCCGGATCCCGATCCCTTGAACTGACTCACCTTCCACCGCCAAGAGAACCCCCTTCCAGGGAAGAGGAAAACCACAAGGACAGCCTTTGGGAAGCAGCCGGAACCCTCGTTTCCCTCCGGAGGGGGAAAAAAGGAGCACACAGGAAAAGGGTGTCTTCTTGCAAGGACTCACTCTTGCACCGGCGGATTTTTCCCCACTTCCTGTCCAACCTTTCCCTTCCTTTCTAGGAATCCCAACTCTGTTCATTTAACTCTTTGAGAGGAGACGAAGAATGAAGGCTCGCTTCCCCGCCCCCCCGCCTGAAAGTTCAGCTTCTCAGAGTGCTGGGATCTTTTCCTCGCGTTTGCATTGGGAGAGATAGGCTCCTTGACCCAGAAAATCGCTTGGCTGCCTCTCTTCCTTACCCTCCTCCTTCCCAGAACCTTGTTTCCAGATATCTGGAAGGTCATCATGAGCAGTTTTAGCTAGAGGCATTGTAATCGCTGCACCACCATGCTCCAACGTATCCACCCAAGTCACACTTGTTTGTATCATTCCTCCATATTAATTTGATAAATATTGTTCCAGTTCCTTTGAAGGACCAATATTGCTACTGTACTATTATCATAATAATAATTAATTCCTTCATATCCCCTTGTATTTTATATTTATTAACCAGAATTGCAACACTCATATGACAATACCTGTGGTTTCCTTTATGATTGACCTGTGAAATGAGGAAAATAGAATTCTTAATGAATTTCAAAGAGATTAAGGCTTGATCTCTTTGAAATACACTAAGAAATCTTTCCTCATTTTACAAGTCAACGCATATATAAAAATGCCCCACTCTCCTTTTTAAATTTCCATTATAGAATCATAAAATCATACAGCTGAAAGAGACCTCAAGGGCCATCCAGTCCAACCCTCTGCCATGCAGGAACCCCCATCACAGGACTCCCAACAGATGGCCATCCAGGCTCTGCTTAAAAAACATCCAAGGAAGGAGACTCCACCACCCTCTGTGGCAGCATATTCCACTGCCGAACAGCTCTGTCATGAAGTTCTTCCCCATGTTTAAATTGAATCTCTTTTCCTGTAGTTTGAGACCACTGCCCTGCATCCTAGTCTCTGAAGCCATGGAAAATAAACCAGTCCCTTCTTCAATGTGACATCCTTTCAAATATTTAAACATAGTTATCATATCCCCTCTCAGCCTTCATTTTGAAAGGCTAAACATTCCTAGCTCCATAATCCATTCCTCATAAGAAATTTCTTCCAGACCTTCAACCATCTGGTCACCCCTTCTGCACCCGCTCGAGGTTGTCAACATCCTTTTTAAATTGAGGTGCGCAGAACTGGACACATTACTCCAGATGGGGTCTGACCAGAGAAGAATAGAGTGGTACTATCACTTCCCTTGATATACACACAATGCTTCTGTTGATACACTGGCTTTCCTGGGCGCCGCATCACACTGCTGACTCCTGTTCAATTTGTGGTCCACCAAGACTCCCAGATCCCTTTCACAGATACTATTTTCAAGCCAGGTGTCTCCCATCCTATATCTGTGCAATTCATTCTTTTTACCTAGATGCTGCACCTTACACTTCCCTGTGTTGAAACCTATTCCATTAGCTTTGACTAACGGGAATGAAAAGAGAATAATGTAGTAGAATATTAAAAAGTCAGAGATACCTTCATTTCTCTAAGTCAACAACAACTCTGAGGCTAGAGAACATGAGTGATTACAGAGCAATATGGGTCTTCACAGGATTTTTACCTGCTGGCTAGAGAAAAGCAACTCGATAAACATTTAAGTTTCCCATGAAGGAAGGAAGTTGAATAGGCCATGACATTTAAAGGACTTTGCCAACTTTGATGAATGTCAGGTGAGAATGAATGGCTAGATACAAGGTGAAGAACCAGGGGGACACAAAATGGAGGCAGATTGGTTCAAATCCATTTCATATCAAAGGACTTTTACATGAGTCTACAGAAGTTGTGGTGACAGCAGAGATGAGAAGTTGGAACTGTGAGATAAAAGGAATTTGGACTTGTTTGATCAGAAATAAAAGGGAAGTGTCTGGTATAGCAGGGCTAAAAGACTGTTTCAGAGGAAACAGCCACATGGATGTGGGAATCCAGCCCAGAAGTCCACGCCAGCACCAACCTAGCATTAGGATTTTCTATAAGGAGATGGATATAGGGTGAGCCTGGATCCCGTCAGCTGCTGTGACCAAACATCCACCCCTTTGGCAAAGGACTGGCCAATCCTTGGAGCAAAGTGTCCCCTGGTAAGTATATATGTTTTGAGTAAATGATAGAGTGAAAGAAATCTTTCTTTGATTTATTAGGATTGTATTCAATAATAAAAACAAACTCTTAAACCAGGACTGATCTCCATGACATTCTTGTGTACATAACGGCCTATCAGTGTTTGGTATCCAAAGAATCCCTTTGATTGGTGACATGTATGGCTTCACTCTAAAATCAATTCCATGGTGTCTCCGTGGGTATTAATCCAGAGAAATATTTCCCCCCCACATTCCTGGCATTTGTATGGTTTCTCTTTGGTATGGATTACCTGCTGTTTCAGAACGTCACAATTGTGAGCAAAACATCTGTCTGTCTGTCTATCTACCTATACTTGTCACTGTCCATCTCACCAGAGGGGACACTGGGCAATTTACAATATAAAACACAATAAAATAATAAATATTTAAAAAGTGTAAAAAACATCTGAACTAACAATATCCATATAAATAATTATTGGGGTAAGTGGCGGGGCTTTAAATGAGATGGACTTTTATTATGTTAGCCATCTCCATGATTGCTGGCTACTTGTTCCACTTAAGGCAAGCTGGAAGAACCAAGTTTTCAGGCTCTTCTGGAAGGCCAGAAGCCTGTCTCACCTCTGGGGGCCTGCTGTTCCAGAGGGCTGGGGCCACTGCAGCGAAGGCTCGTCTCTTAGACCCTGTCAGGTGAAATTATCTTGTTGACGGGGTTTGTAGCATACCCTCCCTGCACAATTGGGTGGGACCGGGTGATGCAATTGGAATGAGTCAGTCCCTCATGTAACCTGGCCCAAGGCCATTTCCCACACTCCTGGCATTTGTATGATTTGATTGAACTGTGAGATCATTTAAAATTTTTGGGAATAGTTAAAGAAAATTTGGGAAAAATACAAGGGTCTCAAAAAAGAAGATATAATAAAAGGGTTAAGATTAGACATTTTTCAGACGGTGGAAAGGTATTATTATTACCAGTAGAATGTGTTAAGTTAATATGTAAATGGCAAGTAACTGATAAGGTAATCAAGAGATTAAATGACGTGGATGATGAGATTGAGTAGCCTGACAAAGTTAAGAAAAGTGGTATTTATCACATTACCTTATTCAAAGAATGGAATGATATGGAGGCTTTTTATGGAGAAATGGTCAAAGAGGAGTTATGACCAGATATTAATAGTATTTATAAAAAGAGGAACATATTAAAATATGTCAATAATTAACAGAAGTACAAAAACAACAGATTTTACGGATAGAAAAAGAGTATGCTGAAACTTTTTCAAATAAACCGGGTAATACTAACTTATGTGAACACCAAATTCATGTAGAGAGAGGGGTGGTGATGAGAGATCAAGGTAGAAAATGGCCCAGACATTTAATCCTAGTAATCGAAGATGAGGTGAAGAAAATGTTAGAACTGGGAGTAATAGAACCATCAAACAGCCCATGGAAGAGTTATCCTGTAGTAGTTCCTAAACATGACAGAACTGCTAGATTTTGTGTGGAATTCCATAAATTAAATTCAATGTCTAAATTTGATGCTTATCCCATGCCTCAAATTGAAGATCTGTTGGATAAGTTAGAAGAATCTTAATGCTTGAGTTTTTTTAAATTTAACAAAAGGTTACTGGCAGCTACCTTTAAGGAATGAAGACAACAGTAGGATTATACCAATTTACAAAAGTGCCATTCGGATTACATGGAGCATCAGCTACGTTTCAAAGGTTAATGGAAAAGGTCTTGGAACCTGTTAAGATTTTGCTGTTGTGTACATTTATGATGTAATTATATTTAGTAAAAACTGGTAAGAGCATTTAAAACATTTAAAATTGGTCTTAAATGAGCTGAGAAGAGCAATTAGAAGGTAAATCCCACTTAATGTAAGATCACTCAACTGGAAGTTAAGTTTTTAGGATTAAAGAAGGGCACGGTAAAATATATCCATTACAAGATAAAGTAGATAAAATTTTGGAGTGGATCAGGCCGAAAACAAAAAGATTGCTGCAACAATTCTTGGGCTTAGCAGGATACTATTGGCAATTTATACCCAATTTTGCAGAAACTGCTGCTCCTTTGACAGACTTGATAAAGAAGTTACCAAGGGTAGTGAGTTGGGGGGGGAACAAGAAGCTTTTGATAAGTTAAAAGAAAATTTATGTTCCCACCCACTTAGATGAGTGCCTGATTTCTCAATGCCTTTATATTACATACCAATGCGTCAGAATGAGGTTTGGAGGCTGTATTAGCCCAGAAAAAGGGAGGGAAAGAACATCCTGCTTTGTATCTGAGTAGAAAATTAAGTAAGAGAAAACAAAAATATTCAACTATTGAGAAAGAAGCATTAGCAATGAAATGGGGAATGTAAACATTAAAATATTATTTGTTAGGAGCTCCATTTATATTAATAACAGATCACGCACTTTTAGTATGAAAGATGTGAGTCCGAGGTTAACACGTTGGTATTTAAGTCTACAACCATTTTTAAATTAAATATAGGAAAGGGACAGGGACCTTGGTCAAAAGATGTAGCACCTCAGCCCACTTGAGAGAGAAACATCTGTAGAAAAGTGTGGTGTGCCATCTGAGAGGTTTGAACTGGAAGATGAGAAAGAAAGTTATAATGTGGTGAGGTCAAATATGAATGAATTAGGTTTTAAAGGGGAAAAGAGATAAAGTACCAAGTGATGAAAAAAGATAAATAGGAAGATGAAGGCAGAAGAGAAAGAGAACCAATTAGAGAGGGGTTTTGGGTGATAGATAGGTCAGAAGACCTATGAGTGGAGGAGGAGGGTTTTGAAGACAGGGAGATTCAGGTTGAAGAGACCTGAAGAGTATACATAGTCCGTGCATGTCAAACCAGTTCGCTGGCCTGGCTATTTAGATAGATTTCAACTGGAATGGAAGAGGGAGAAACAAGAAAACCCAGTATCACAGTGGGACAAACATCCATGTTGAGGAACCCAATGCCATGGAAGGGGAACCCCCAGTCATCACTTTTGTTAGATAAAGAATCTGTTAAAAAAGAAAGTCACGTTTATTCACAATATAAACAGCCTTTGTTTGATGAGTTGAATGTAAGAGTTTTCACCGTTGTATGAAAATAACGTTGTTCAAGAAAACCAGTTGAATACAGACCTGTTAAATAAATCTTTATTACATGTTTCTGCACGCAATGTCCTTTTTGTGGGTCAGAACCGAGGGAAGATGAATTTGAACCCTTACAAGAGGGCTGGGGCCACTGCAGAGAAGGCTCATCTCCCCAACCCCATCAGGTGAAATTCTCTTGTTGATGGGGTGTGCAGCGTGGTCTCCCTGCACAATTGGGTGGGACAGGATGATTTAATTGGAATGAGGCAGTCCCTCAGGTAACCTGGCCCCAGGCCATTTCCCAAACTCCTGGCATTTGTACGATTTCTCTCCAGTATGGGTTTTCTGGTATTTCAGAAAGTTAGGATTGTGAGCAAAATATTTCCCACACTCCTGGTACTTGTATGGCCTCTCTCCAGCATGGACTTACAGATGTTTTAAAATGTATGAATTCTGCACAAAACATTTCCCACATTCCTGGAATTCGAATGGTTTGTCTCCACGGTGGACTCTGGTGTCTCAGAAGGAACGAATTCAGAGAAAAACATTTTCAAAATTTCTGGCACTTGTATTGCTTCTTTCCTGTGTGGATGCTCTGGTGTTTTAGAAGGTTTGAATTCTTCACAAAACATTTCCCACATTCCTGGCACTTGCATGGCTTCTCTCCTGTGTGGACTCTCTGGTGTTTTAGAAGGTTTGAATTCCAACCAAAACATTTCCCACATTCCTGGCACTTGTATGGCTTCTCACCTGTGTGGACTGTCTGGTGTGTCAGAAGGTGTGAATTTCGACGAAAACATTTCCCACAGTCCTGGCACTTGTATGGCTTCTCTCCTGTGTGGACCTTCCAGTGTGTCAGAAGGTTTGAATTTCGACCAAAGTATTTCCCACATTCCTGGCACTTGTATGGCTTCTCTCCTGTGTGGACTCTCTGGTGTGTCAGAAGGTCTGAATTCTGCGCAAAACATTTCCCACATTCCTGACACTTGTATGGCTTCTCTCCTGTGTGGACTCTCTGGTGTGTCATAAATTTAGAATTGCGACCAAAACATTTCCCACATTCCTGGCACTTGTATAGCTTCTCTCCTGTGTGAACTCTCTGGTGTGTCAGAAGGTGTGAATTCTGCACAAAACATTTCCCACATTCCTGGCACTTGTGTGGCTTCTCTCCTATATGGATTCTCTGGTGTTTCAGAAAGTCTGAATTCTGTACAAAACATTTCCCACATTCCTGGCACTTATATGGCTCATCTCCTGTGTGGACTCTCTGATGTTTTAGAAGGTTTGAATTATACACAAAACATTTCCCACATTTCTGGCACTTGTATGCCTTCTCTCCTATGTGGACTCTCTGGTGTGTCAGAAGAACTGAATTTTCATAGAAACATTTCCTACTTTGCTGGCATTTATATGGCTTCTCCCCACTGTGGACTCTTTGGTGCCTTGGAAGTTTAGAACTGTGGGAAAAACATCTCCCACGCTCCTGGCATTTGTACGGTTTCTCTTCCGTGTGGACTCTCTGGTGCATGAGAAGATCTGAAGTGTACATAAAACCTTTTCCACATTGCTGGCATTTATTTGGTTTCTCTCCTGTCAGGAATATATAAGAATCACCAAGGCCTGAGAAACAAAAAAGACATTTTTATACGCTTGAAAGTTGCGTAATTCATCTTTTGTTTCAACTCTCTGATACACAGCTGAAAGCACTTAGAGGTCAAAGTCTAAGGCTTACATCTAAAGATGAACTCTGCTTAATGATGTCTTTGGAGATTCACAGGCATCCACATGAGTTTATCTGGAACCTAAGTCATGGCAACTGGACTTATTTTCTTGAGAGATTGAAACGTTTCGCTACTCATTCAAAACCGACAT